>CM021100.1:51684265-51891743 GCA_007115665.2 Sequoiadendron giganteum | reverse complement strand
TTAATATATTAATCTATATATTATACGCCAAGAGATATCATTTTTAAGACGTATTTTTTTTTCTTTTTTGCTTTTTTAATTTAAAAAATACGCCTCAATAATGATATCTATCGGCATATAATATATAGATTAATATATTAAGATAGATAAGTTAGTAGCATTTGCGGGGCAACACATAACATGAATTAATATATAATTATACAATATTATTTTATTATATTATTTTATTATATTATTAGATAAATAATAATATTTTAGTATATTTAATATAAAAATTTAATCTAAGTTATAGTTAGGGATCAAACATGGTTAGGTTCAAATTTTTATTAGGGTTGAGGTTCAAGTTTAAAATAGGGTTCAATTAGGGAAAAACCTTTAAGTTAGGGTTAGGGTTTAATTAGGGGAAATCTTTGAGTTAGTGTTAAAATTAAATTATGGTTAACATTTAAATAACATTAGGGTTAGTGTTTAATTAGGGTTAGTCTTAGGGTTAAATTTTAAATAAGGTTAGGGTTAGTCTTAAAATAAAATTATGAATTATAGAATATAGTTATGGTTAGTGTTAGGGATAGGCATAGAGTTAGGGTTAGAGTTAAAATTAGGATTAGGGTTGGGTTCACCTTAGTAGTAAGATTAGGGTTAGGGTTGGGGTTACAATTATGATTAGACTTAGAGTTAGAATTTGGGTTAGCATTATCATCTCAATTAAGGGTAGGGTTATGGTTATGATTAGGATTAGTGTTATCATTATGAATAAGGTTAGGTTTAGGATTATGTTTAATATGAGTAGTTGGGTTAGGTTTAGAATTATGTTTAAGATGGGAAATAGGGTTAGGCTTGGGATTAGCATATATAAAAAGGGTTACCTAATCATAATTCTATCTCTAACCCTAACCCTAACACTAACTACAACACTAATCCTAATTCTATTTCTAACCCTAATTGTAACCCTAATCCTAATTCTATCTTTAACCCTAATCCTAACCCTAATTCTTACACTATCTCTAACCCTAACCCTAAACCTAATTTTATTTCTATATCTAATATAAACCATAACCCTAATCCTAACCCTATCTCTAACCCTAACAATAACCCTAATCCTAATTCCATGTCTAATCTTAACCCTAATCTTGACCCTAATCATAATCCTAATTGAACGCTAATTTATAAGAACCCTAATTAAATCCTAACCCTATTTTTACCCTAACCGTAATTGAACCTATATTGAATTGTAACCTCAGGGATGCTAAAATCTGCAAATGAGACTTAAACAATTTTATGTTGTTAGCACAAAAGTTAGTTTAAATCAGCAAACTCAAACATCTCTATGAAATATAGAATCATGTTTAAACAATGTAACTAATAAGAACAATGCAAAAAACATGAATCATTCCTATCCCATAGTGGATTGGTGCTCTTTGAGTATGTGAAAGAGCCCTTTCCCAATCCTTGATAAGCTTAGTGATATGATAGACAATGAGATGCTAAGTGATCTCAAGTTGCCTAAAATGATAGTGCTCAAATTGTAGATTGTAGATAATGAAGAACAAGATTGATTCTCAAGTGAAGAGAATGACGTTGCATGAAAATGTGTTGTTGTGTTGTAGATGATTTGTGTTGAAATGCTTTGCATTTTATAGATTCAAGATTAGGAAGAGTGATAGATTTGGATGAATGTGGGATCATTCATGAGCCAATGACAAGATGCCACTTGTCAAAGTGTGAGAGGGTGAGGAATGTGCAAGTCTTGGCCAATGTGCCAATTTGAAATTCAAATTTGGATGAAATGACATGTTTAGGGGGGATGAAAGGTGCAATAAATGCCATGTTTGACTTGTGCAAATAGCATTTAAAACCTTGTTGGAAGGGACAAGTCCTTTTTGGGGGGAAGATTCAAATTGGAAGAATATTCCATTTTGATGCCATTTTGAATGTAATTAGAAGAATTAATAAATCAAAGAAATGATTTATTGGTGCAAGTGGGTGGGTTAGTTAAGAGTTTGGATTTGACTCTAGTTGAGTCAAAAGCTAGAGAATGGTAATTATGATTAGAAGTTAATTAATGTAGATTAATTAACTTGGATGATTTTAGGGATTTGATATTTGATTAAATCAGTTTGATTTATTAAATCAAATGAGAAGAACATAAGGATTAAATAATTTGATTTATTTAATGAACCTTAGGAAATTAATCAATAAATTGCTTTAATTGATTAATAGAAGTGGAATTGGATGCATGATGTTAGTTTTGCATGTCTACAACCCTAATTATACCCTAAACCTAATCCTAACTCTAACCCTAATTGAACTCTAATCCTAATCCTAATTAAATTTTAACAATAATTATACCTCAACCCTAAGCCTAATCCTAAACCTAATTGGACTCTAACTGTAATTATACCCTAACCATAGCCCTGACTATAGTCCTGACCCTAATTAGATTCTAACCATAATCCTAATTAGATTCTAACCATAATCCTAATTAAATTCTAACCTTAATTAGAACCTAATCCTAAACCTAATTGAACTCTAACCCTAATGTTTAACAGTAATTTAATCCTAACCCTAGCATTAACCGTTACACTAATTAAACCATAACTATAAACCTAACTCTACTTCGATCCTAACTCTAACTGATCCTCATTCCTAACCCTTTAATTGAATATTAAACATAACTTTGATTGCAACCCTATTTGAACCCTACCTATAACCCTAACCCCAAGCTTTACCATAGAATCATCACCCTAACCCTAATTGAATGCTAAAGTACACTAACCCTAATTAAATATTAATAGTATTTGTACCTTAACCCTTATTGAAAACCAACAATAAACTTTACCCTTATTAAACCCTAATCAAATAGATACATAATTGAACCCTAATTAAACACTATCCTAATCTTGATCATAACCCTATTTGAAACTCAACTATAACCATAACCCAAAGATTTATAATAGAATCCTACCCCTAATTGAACCCTAAACCTAAGACTAATCCTAGTCCTAACTCTTACCCTAACTCTAAGTCTAATTGAACCCTAACCCTAACACTAATCCTAATTGAACCCTAACCCCAACACTAATCCTAGCCCTATTTGAACCCTAACTTTAGTCGAATCCTAACGGGTACCATAGTTAAATTATAATTGAACAATAAAACATTATAACCCTAATTAAGAACCTAATTGAATCCTAGCTATAACCCTAATTCAACCTTAAAATAAACCCTAATTGCACCCAAACCCTAATACTAACTCTAATTCAACCTTAATAATTAAACCATAATTGAATCATAAACTTAACCTTTATTGTATCTCTATGTGAACTCCAATTGTAACCCTACTTGAACTCCAATTGTAACCCTAACCCAAGATTTATTATATAACACTAACCCAAACCCTAACCACAATCATAACCTTAAGTGAACACTAACCCTAATTAAACAATAACCTTCACCCTAATTTAATCTTAACCTTAATTCAACCCTAATAGTAAGCCTAACTCAAATTGTACCATAACCTTAACCCTAATAGTTACTCTAATTGAACCTTATACTTGGCCATAGCTATAATCCTAATTGAACTCTAACCCTAATTGAATCATAACCATAATTGAACCCTAAGTGCAATTACGCCCTATACAAAACCCTAATTTAACCTTATGTATTCATATCTTTGTAAGGTTTTTTTTATTTTGTATTTCTTATTGATTTTTATTTTAAATCTTTGTTGTTTCTTTTTGATTGATTTATCTTTGTGATAAAATTTTTGATTTATCTTAAATTTATTTATTTATATATTTAATCTTTTATTTTATTTTTATTTATTTGATCTTTTATAATTTATTTGAGTCTTTGTGATTTATCTTTTATTTCTCTTTGTAATTAAATTTCCTTGATCATTTAATTTATATTTTTACCTTTGATTCATTTATTTGATATTTTAATCAATTTTTTGTGACCAAATCTCTAATTTTCTTTTTTGATTGATTTATCTTTGATTTCTCTTTTTAGCAAATCTCTTCGATTTATTTATTTGATCTTTTAATTAATTTATTATTGTCTTTGATTTAATTATTTGATATTTTAATTAACTTTTTTTTTAATCTTTGATTTATTTATTTATTTTTGTGATCAAATATATATCATTTTGATTTTCTTGTTTCAACTATTTTTTTTTATTTGAGTTTTTTATTATTATAAATTCTACATAATCATATAAAAAATCAAATATAAATTTACACATTTTTTGCTTAACTTCACTCATAAACACCATAATTTCCTTGATTTTTTCCTTTTATTGATTCGTTCTTCAATAGTCTAAGGTTGCACAATTCATCATAGTAATGTTACTAAATTTTCATAATTTCATGACCGTGATAACTTAAAATAATTTTACATCTTCAAAATTATTATCAAGATTAGGTGTAAGATTTAATTAGGGTTTTTATATACTTTATTTTCTATTTTCTATTTAATAAAGGTTACGGTTAATGTTTATGTTTTAAGTATATAATAATTTACTATGCCACATAGGTGAATATTAATTGATGTTAATAATTTTTAATAATCCCATGACCATGTTACCTTAACATAATTTTAATTATTATAAAAAAAATTGATTGACTTTGATGATTATTTTCAAAAGTAACTAACTTTATAAGATTAAATCACATAAAATTATAAAATTAATCATCAATCCATGCATAAAGTAAGAGAGAACTTATGACAAAATAAATTACTATAGAAAAAGAGACAAATTAAAAGGGATATTATCATCATAATCCTAATGGTCTTTGTTACCTAAAATTGGAGATCAAAGACAACAAAGGAATTTAACATGATGTAAACACTAACAAAAATGCTTTATTTTGCATACAATGCTTTATCTAGTATTTGTTCTAGCCGGGATAAAGAGTGTAAGCCTATTATGTCACAACCAAGTGATAACGAAATTTCATGCATGGACAACATTGAAACGTGCAAATGTACAAATTGTGTGTAGTTTTTGCATATAAGGTAGAACATTTAATGACACATAAAAATAGGGTAGCTAGCATGGTAATGGGGATACTCTTAAACAAGATGGTAATTTTGGCTGACGCTCCATCTGCTCTGCAGACTGGAATGTTTCCATAACAGAATAAGAGTCTTGGCATCTCATTTTTAACAATTCCTCTTATTCTCTCAAAGCTACCATACCTTCTCTTTATAAGGTTTCTGTTGGGATGCTACCTCTTTTTCTCTGGCAACGCAAGTGAATGTGAATTTAGTTAATCTCTATAAATGAGCATTTATACAACTATTAACTTCCTCGTCAATGTCTCTTATTCTCTGGCAACGCAAGTGAACGTGCGTATAGATATGCAAAAATAAACATTTAAGTTCCAACGTTTTCCCTAATCTTTTTTCAGACCAACCTTTTCCAGATTTTTCATGGAGGAGTTACAACCCATGTTGTTCATTATCTTTCCATGAGAAACTCTAATTCTCAACTTATTCAATGACATGAACATGCATAAGACAAATGTAAAGAGAAATTCTAAAACCAGCTTGCGACTATTCTCTTGGCCTGTTCTAAAAGAGAGATATGGAAGGATGTGTAGGTATCTATCACAACATGATGAGTGGATTATTATCAAATTTTTTAATTACGCTGAGAGGTGTTCCCTACAGTGGCATCACAACCACAACCAACAATCCGTGTGCATTCGAAATTGTTGGAAATATTTTGATGTGCACTCTGTCGGTCAAGAAGGAAATGTTGGATATAGAGAAGTTGGAAGTGGAAGAGGCAGCCGCTGGGGTTGGAAGAGGTAGCCGTTGGCGTTGGAAGAATATGGATGATGATGTTTAACTAAAGAATATGGAAGATGAAATGCTTATTGGGTAAAATGTTACAAACCGTTATATGGTATGATCTGTAGTTCCAGTAATGGAAAGAAGTCACCGCCAGTTACAAGATCATACATTGGCATCCTCAACAAAAGGTCCTATGATCCTAATCGGCTTCGATTTCAATATTTTCCATTTCCGCTGCGTGCTTTTTTAGATAAATGATTTGGTCATTATAATCTTGAGCCTGAAGAACCTGCAACTTTCGACAATAGAACAGATCATCACTGCTAATTGGAGAGGTGAAGAAAACCGACAATCCAACCATCCAAGCTCAATCAACTTTCAATTCCAGGTATGAGTCGATTTCAAAACTGAGATCAATGCATCTTCCGACAATTCAAATCCTTTATTTATGTATGGCAAAAAAAAGTTTGTCGATGATATATCTACCTATGCGCTTTTATTCCTCATTTAGTTTGCATTCAGTTTGAATGATTTGTATTGTTGTTATCAAGTTTGGCGCAAAGGGATTCAGAGAGCTAATTGTAGATTGTTGAATTGAGAGAGAAGTATAGGTATGTCTCGCTGCTATGACTGTTAAATTGCATGAAAATGTTGCATGACTATGAAATACATTTAAGTTGCATAAGAAATGTAGGCATTTATCTGCATGAAGCCTTAATATAGCATCTGCATGGAATACATTTACTTTGCATAAGTAGCCAGGCGACTGCATGCATCATTGTTCTTTTTTCAAGTATGTAACTGGTTCTTGCTTGAAAATGTGAATGAATGTAAATAAAAGCATCTATAGTTAAATGATATGCAAAAGGATTAGATTGAGAGCTTGAAATCCTCATGCATTTCGAACAAGAGGTAAATCATGGGAAATGATAGTGTTAGCAGTTTTATGCCTATCTGGGTTATGAAATTCAGACCCGTGAATTGCATTTACTCTCTTAAGCCAATTCATCATATTATCATTGTGAGTATGATTTGAGTCGATTTCCCTGACATGTACAACCCTTCCACCCTTATATTATTGTGATTCTTGTGTGCAAATTTGAGGTAATTGATTAGCGCAATGCCCACTACCTACCTCGTTACCAATCACGTCGTCCCAGATCAATAGTACCTATTGTGGTGAGATATCAGAATGAATAAATATAGCCATCTCTGCATTCATTAAGTCAGCGTTTTGAAGTATTCTGTCAATGGTGTATGTGCCTAGTCGATACGTCTACATAATGTATGATTGTCTTCTAAGGTTGATATAGCTGTTTCCAACAACAGGGTATCTAAATCCTTTATGCGAGCTTTATCATGTTCTCATGCCCCGAATTTAGCTAGGTGTATACTGTTGCTCTTCTTAGCAATGTTGAAGTGTTAAATCATATTTAGGGTACCAACCCCACAATTAATCAGTTCACGTACCTAGTCTATGCTTACCAAAATACGTATGCCTGCTACCAAGACAAATTGCATGTTGAATAACTAACTATCTTCTCCTACCCTTACTGTCGTCTGTTGGATTTGAATATTGGGGTAATTTAATCATGTATGTAGTAAGAAATTTATTCCTGTATGGATCGACTTCCTTCTACTTGGATGTTTATAGTTTAATTTTAAAAAGAAACATTTATAGATATGTTATGTTTTAAAGGTTAATTTAATGCTTTTATATCTTCAAATATTTAGAAGCTTTTTGTAATGATAAATCAAGTTTGAATATATAAAGATATGATATTATGAAGTAAAAATATGAGTATGAAGTAAAAATATGAGTCGAGAATTTCCAAATTTCTCTATATAGAGATAGATAGTTTTGCATATGCGTGAGACATGCATATTTGATAATCAAATGAGTGACTAATCTTTTGGGGTTGTGATTCTTGTTGACATTTAACAACATGTCTCATTGCTATCATTGAATTTTTTGCATGTTCATGTCATTGAATAAGTTGTAATATCCTCGTTACCTTGCTAGCTACCCTATTTTTATGTGTCATTGAATGTTCTACCTTATATGCAAAAATTACACACAATCTGCACATTTCAATGTTGTCCATGCATGAAATTCCATTATCACATGGTTGTGGTAGAATAGGCTTACCCTCTTTATCACGGCCAGAACAAGTACTAGATAAAGCATTGCGCACAAAATAAATCATTTTTGTTGTGTTTATATCATGTTAAAATCCCTTACTGTCTCTGATCTCCAGTTTCAGGTGACAAAGACCATTAGGATTATGATGATAATATTCCTTTTAATTGGTCTTTTTTCTTATAGTAATTTTTTTTATCATATGTTCTCTTACTTTATGCATGGATTGATGATTAATTTTGTACTTTTATGTGATTTAGTCTTACAAAGTTAGATTTGGTTTTCTATTTCACGATCATTATAGTGCCATTTGGAAAAATAGACAATCTTAATTACTTTTGAAAATCAAAGTCAATCATTTTTTATGCCGAGAGGCATTCCCTATAGTGGCATCACAATCATAGTCAAAATCCGTGTACATTTGAAACTGCTACATTTATTTTGACGTTCTTCAAACCATCTACTATTATAATTTAGCATGCGGAAGATGAAATGCTTTGAGCAATGATTGAGGTAGTGGAATAGTGGTCTTTCATCTCTGTAACTAAAGAAGGTGTTTCATCTTTAAATAGTTGTCTCTGAGCTGTAACATAACGTATACCTCTCCATTCGCCATTTCAACTTCACCTTACTCTCTACTCACCATTTTTCATTAGCAGTGGATTGCATTTCTTACTTGCCATTTATTAGCAACGACGGGTTGCATTTCTCAATGTAGTGGGACAGGAAGAAAACACCTCCCTTGGTCTTTAAAAGAGGATTGGTCACCCATTGTGGAGGAGAACGAATAGAAGAAATGAAAGAAGAGAAGCATATTGTCGCACAGGTTGCTGAGAGTATACATCTAGAACTCTAGGAATTGTATCCTACGCATCATATCCAATCTATTGCACTTCCATTACCAATCAAATCATTCTCCTCCGTGTATGTTTTTGCTCTAGGTTTACTTTTTTTTTCCTAATATGGTTTTGCTGCATTTATAAATGGATGATGGCCTATTTGTGGAGTTGGCAGTCAGAAGATTCCATGCTAATTAACATCGATGAGCAGCCTCTCACCATGACTGTATTTGATGCCAACCATTGCCTAGGTATACAATCAAGAGTTTGTCAATTTTCTTTCCATTCATCTATCGATTATCTAACAAAATTCCTCTATCATTTATTCCAAAACAAGTTAAGCTATGTTGTAAAACAATGTCGCAAGGAACTCTGGAAATCTTACTGGTGAAAGATGAGATACTTAGCAAAAGAGATTTTCACTGTTATTCATAGCTTTTCCCAAATCCTTGCCAATGGCTATTACACTAAGCCCTTTGCTAGAAAGTCCTATGTTTCTCTCTCAAATTTTTCATAGAGGAGCTCTCTCAATGTCCCATGAGCTCTCTCTCAGCCACTAACTACCTATTGCAGCTGTCGGGAGATTGGTTTTGGTTGTCTCATTTAACAAAAATTCTGCTATGTAAGGGTTTCGTAATTTTTCTTGCAAACTTTGCCCATTTTTCTCATTGGCATAGTTGAGAGCACAAGATAATTTCTACACAATCTTGAGGTAACTTTGCTTACATGTACCTTTTCAATGATATGCCCTTTTTGTATTACATATCAGTACTAGAATCAATTTAATTTTTTCCTTGAATTTGACCTTTGTTTCCTGGTAGAATAAGTGCATGCTACGTATGGGTAGTTGACAACTAAATAGGGTTGAAAGCTTGCGTATAGCTCTCCTAAAGCAGGTGATGAAGTAAAAAATGTTTGGCGGGCCAGTCAATATTTTTAGAAGATATATATAATTAATAAAAAATTATGCATGTCTTTATTTAAAAAGATCAATTGTTTTCTTTTCGAGAGATATAAAGACCAAAATTGCATTAATCAGTTTATGATTTAAAAAAAAAACACAAAAGTTTCAACTAAAATTAGTTGGAGTGAATTAAATATGAAATTGCAAACAAAGTTATTTGCAGTCAAGTAAATGTTGAAATGATAATGGCCTACAATAGGATAAGGAAGAACAATGCATTAAAAAATAACAATTATATAAAAAAGTGCGATTGATTAAAAAATAACAACAAGTTTTTATTATATATTTGATATTATTTTTCATATTAGAGAAAAATAGGTGTTATATCTATTTTTAAAATTTATTTTGAAAAGGTTATCTTTTCTTGCTTTTCAAAATATTCTCTTGTCAAATTTAAAGACCAATAAAATTCAAATTGAACTAAAAAATCTACAAATAGAAGTTTATTTCCCCTAACAACTATTAAAAAGTATATAAATCAAAAGATGATATACTTAAAAATATTTTATGAATTTTTTGAAATTATAATTTAGTTTACTTTTATAATGTGAAATTATTTGCATGCAAAAAGAGAAATAAAATAAAAAGGTTGCTTTTATATCTAAATTTTACTCTTTATTCTAAAAACTACAATTAGTAATTGTTGAATTATTTTAAAATGAATATAATTTTATTTTATAATAATAATAATAATAATAATAATAATAAAGATTTTATGAATTTTAGAAAAATAGAATTTAATTTAATTTTAGAATGAAATTTAAGTTTTCAAGATATTGTAGTGATTTGATTATTTATTTACTCTTCAAATTTAAAAAACAATACAATCCAATTGAAACTGAAAAAGAAAAAGTAAGAATGTATTTTTTTGTTAACATATTAAATAGATTTAAATAAAAAACTTCCCTATGTAAAATATTTTATTATTTTTTAAAGCTAGAATTTAGTATGGTTTTAGAAAATGAAATTACTTGGGTGCAAAGAAAATAAGAATATAAAATTTGATTTAATATATAGATTTGATTTTTTAATTTATTCTAAAATTACAAGTAGTAGTTGTTGAATGATTTTTAAATTATAAATTAAAATAATTATTTGATATCAAATATATAAACTAATTTAATAAAATTTAAGATTAAAATAGTTATTTTTATTTAAATTATTTTATCATTAAAGATGAATTTAGAAACTGATATTAAGACATTATTAACTCTAGCCCTAATTATTAAACTTAAAAATATAAATCTAGACTCAAATATTTATTTTTGTTTAAAATAGTTTATTAATATCAAACTTATACATTGATATTAATATTTTTATAACCCTAATCCAAACCCAAACTTTAGCTTACTTGATCTTAATTGGACCTTAAACCTAACCGTTATGTAACCCTAACTATAGGGTTTAATTAGCATTAAAATTTAATTAAAGTTAGAGTTAGGGTTCAATTAGGGTTATTGCTCAATTAGGGGTAGGGGTAGGGTTAGGGCTATGACTAGGGTTCAATTAGGATTAGGGTTAGGATTAGTGTTAGGGTTATGATTAGTGTTTATATTTCAATTAGGTTATGTTTATGGTCTAATTAGGATTAGGGTTAGGGTTTAATCAATATTAGGGTTATAGTTAGTGTTAGTATTAAATGAGGGTTAGGGTTATAGTTTAATTGTGTTAAGATTTAATTAAGGTTAGAGTTAGCATTTGGTTCAATTACAAATAGGGTTCAATTATGGATAAGGTGCAATTAGGGTTATGATGAGGGGTAGGGTTAAAAAAGGGTTAAGCTTGAATTAGGAATACACATAGGGTTTAATTAATGCTATTGGTAGGTTAAGGTTGAGATTCATTTAGGATTAGGTATAGGGTCCAATTATGGTTACTGTAATAGTTAGGGTTGTGAATAAATCAGGGTTATAATTAATTCAAGCTTCAATTACAGTTAGGTTTAGGCTTCTAGGATAAATCTTAGGGTTACAACTAGGGTTAAGTTTATTAACGTCTTATTATAATTAGGGTTCTATTATAAAGCTTAGGGTTACATTTATGATTATCATTAAAATTAGAATGAATGTTATATTTTATGTTATAATTAATATTTTCATTAGGGTTAGCTTTGAGGTTAAAACTATGATTAAAATTCTATATCTAATCCTAACCCTAAGATTAACATATTCTAATTACAACCATAACCATAACCTTAATTATAAGGTTAATCTCAACTACAATTTCAAACCGTAACCCTAATCCTAACCCTAACCCTTATCATTTATAAAATCATAACCAAATTGAACCCTTACTATAATTGAACACTCACCTTATTTTAACCCTACTCATAATCATATCTTTAATTCTAATTATAACCCTAACCCTAATTCTATTTATAACACTAATCATAACTATATTCTATAATTTATAATCTTATTTTAATTACAGTTAGGTTTAGGCTTCTAGGATAAATCTTAGGGTTACAACTAGGGTTAAGTTTATTAATGTCTTATTATAATTAGGGTTTAATTATAAAGCTTAGGGTTACATTTATGATTATCATTAAAATTAGAATGAATGTTATATTTTATGTTATTATTAATATCTTCATTAGGGTTAGCTTTGAGGTTAAAACTATGATTAAAATTCTATATCTAACCCTAACTTTAACCCTAACTCTAAGATTAACACTAATTTTAATTGTAACCCTAACCCAAACCCTAATTCTAACCTTAAACCTATATCTACCTCTAGCATTGATTACAAATATAACCCTAAACCTACCCTAACCTTGACCTTGTCCTCAACCCTAATTATCATCCTAACCTAGACCTATAAAAAATTATTTAAATTATATAACTAAAAAACAAAAATAAAATTAATATTTCATAAAATATTCTTTTAATTAGGGTTTAATGTTAGGATTAAGATTTGATTAGGGTTAGGGTTAGGGTTAGGGTTAAAATAGGGTTGGGGTTACAATTAGAGCTCTAAGATAAATCTTAGGCTTTACGTTAGGGTTAGTGTTAGGGTTTGATTAGAGTTAAAATAAGGGTTAGGGTTCCATTAGCAATGTGATTCGATTAGGGCTAGGTTTAATTTAGATTTATATAATAGTTAATATTATGGTTCAATTATATAAAGGTTAGGTTTTAGATAAGGTTCATGTTTAATTACGGTTGGATTTAGGGTTTAGTTAGGGTTATAAATTTAACTTGAACCCTAACCCTTACCCTAACCCTAAACTTAATTCTATCTCTAAACATAAACAAAACCTTAATCCTAACCATAAGCTTAATCTTAATCATAATCCTAACCCTAACTCTAACCCTAACCTTAACCCTAACAATAATCCCAACCCTAATCGTAAACCTAATTTTATATCTAATTATAACCCTAATCATTATCTTATTTCAAGACTAACCATAATTAAACACTAACCTAACATTATTGGAATCTTAACCATAGTTTAACCCTAACACTAACTCAACGATTTCCCCTAATTCAATCCCAACCCTAACTCAAAGGTTTTTCCCTAATTGAGCCATATTTTAACCTTTACCCTAACCCTAATTAAACTTAAACCTAACCATGTTTGACCCCTAACCATAAGTTATATTAATTTTTTATATTAAATATACTAAAATATTATTATTTATCTAATAATATAATAAAATAATATTGTATAATTATATACTAATTCATGTTATGTGTTGCTTCATGACTGCTTCTAGCTTATCTATCTTAGTATATTAATCTATATATTAAACGTCGAGAGATATCATTATCGAGGCGTACTTTTTAAATTCAAAAAAAAAAAAAATGACTTGAAAATGATATCTCTCGGTGTTTAATATATAGATTAATATATTAAGATAGATAAGCTAGTTGCAACTGCCCTCGTAGACATGCATATGGAATGAGGATGCATAGACAAGGCAAGGTGGGTGAAATCTTCGACAAACTGATAAATCTTTCTTATGAACATCAAACTGGGGCAAGGAAAGTACAATGAGAAATGTATACAAAGAACATCAAACCAATCCAACAAAGCATTTCTAAGCACAACAATTCTTGCGAAACAAATTTCTTAGAATAAATGTTAATCAAGTTAGCTTTTGATCTGGGCACTAATTAAAATATTTCTAAACTCTCCACCTCCTTCGTAGTCCAAATATCTAGCAACCGATGCTCAAATATTCTGTGATATGTTTGGCAAAGTTAATATCCCGCAATCAAACAACAAAGAATGATCTGCTATAAGTTTTAATGCCTTACAAATAAAACAAAATTTGGAGGAGGACAGATTGTATGCATAGATGGGAGAATATCAACACAATTCACATGCAATAGTGAACAATATCATACCTTCATCATCGATGCAGAGAGTTGTTGTTGAAGACCAATTGAAACAGTGATTGCCAATTCAAAGAACACAGATCGATCTACTCAGAATGCTACAAATGGTTTAGGAAGTGAAAAATATGAACACAATACGCATATGAATAATTTTTAATTGAGACAAAGAACACGTTACTCATGGAATGGGATTGTGCAACATGTAACACATATCATTGTTTGTAATGTTTTATCCAATAAGCAGTTCATCTCCCATATTCTTCAATTAAACATCATCGTCCATATTCTTCCAACACCAACGGTTGCTTCTTCCAACGCCAACGGCTACCTCTTCCACTTCCAAATTCTATGTATCTTCCATTTCCATCTTGATCGATAGAGTGCACATCAAAATATTTCCAACAATTTCAAATGTACACAAATTTTGGCTATGGTTGTGATGCCACTATAGGGAATGCCTCTCGGCATAAAAATCCTGCATTTCTATTTCGAGGTTGTAGCGTTATTGTAACATTCTTTGGATGAGTTTTGACTCTTCCCCGCTAACTTTCGTTACAATTTCTCACTGATTATCATTGGCAGTTGTTACTTATGTTTCACATTACCTTATCAGAATGAATATTTCAACTGCTAGATGGAAATCATTGCAACAAAACTTAAATATTTTTTAAATGTCAATTTAGCTATGTGTGCATGCATGCAGCCTGCAATAAGTGTATATATTAATTTTTTTTAATCCACTATCTATTCCTCCTATTAACAACTAGAAAAACATGAATCATTTACTTCATCTTACACTGTTACATTCACCGGTCTCCTATAGGGGTTGATGCCATTGTAGGTTTATGCATCTTGACATAATAAAAGAATTTTGTTTACATATCTAGCCTCTATGTTGTAAGTGACATTATTGGTTCCATTCTCTTGAAGAATCAAAAAAATATCTTGATTTTAAATCTCTACAAAGGTATTCAAGTGAGATTTAGTTGAAGAAGATATATTTTCCTCAAATTAAGTTTTCAAGTCTTATTACTCATATTTTGTTCCAAGTTTCTATAATTTTTAAATACATTTTTAATGGGTTATGACTATTATTTAAAATCTTGTAAAAAAATAAAGAAATATTTCATCTCTATAAACAATTTAATTAGGATCTTTAAGTATGATCCATGGTTCCTAATTAATGATAATAAAATTTCCATACTATTAGCTACATATATAAAAATGAAGTTTAAATCATATAAGCTTTAATCAAAAAATACTTTTATCTACAAATAGGTAGAGATATAAGTTGTGTAAAATACTTTTATCTACAAATAGGTAGAGGTATAAGTTTTGTGTGTGTGTGTGTGTGTGTGCGTTCTCAAAACTTTAGAGCACACAATACAAATTTGATAGAGATCATTTCAAGAGTAATGTTTATAGAACTAATGTGTGTGTGTGTGTGTGTGTGTAAGTGTGTGTGTGTGTACATTCTCAAAACTTTAGAGCACACAATACAAATTTGATAGAGATCATTTCAAGAGTAATGTTTACAGAACTAAACTAACTACAATAGTTTATTTATTTTTTAAATAAAATACTATTCTTATCAAAACACTTATAATCCTCAAAGAAGAATTATACATAAAATATTTTCACCCTACAAGACACAAAATTCATGTATAAATCCATAAAATGGAATAAAAAAGAAAAATGAATTTAACTATAAACATACATAAATCTAGATGAAAAAACAAAACTAGGGTCTACACAATTCTTCCCAAAGGAAGTACCAAAATTTTATATTATTCTTGTGGAAAAGATAAGTAGTGTATGTTGGTGTAAATAGTAACTTTATCAAACTAGTTAGCTTTTGCATACCCAGAGAGAGTCCCATTCAAATTACTTAAGTTTCCACTTAGGGAATTCTATAGTTTTGTCTCACCTTATATAGTTGAGACATGGGTCTTCACTTGTGAGAAACCTTTTACATGCACACTTTCTACTCAAAGAACACTTATAATTTGAGTTAACAAGTGTTCCATCAATGGAGGGGTAGTCATTCATTGTGTTTGAATTTCTTGCATTCACCACCTTGCCTATATATACAAGATTTCTATGTACATTCAAATTATCTCTTAATAATATCATTAGGATTATTTGTGTGCATGTATTTTTTGGAATTTTTGGGTTTTTTCTTTATGATATTGGAACTCATAATAGTGCCATAATTGAAAAAGAGTAGGGAATCAACAATTATAATGCACTTTCCACATTTAAAAAAATATTGAGACAAACAACTTTTTCTTCTAAAATAAGATATTATCAAGCTCCAAAATAGGATTTTCTCTAGGTTATAAAACCCCATTATTTTAATTTATATAGTTTATCCTTAAATTGTATCCATAATGGTTTCTAAAAGTAAATCATGGCTCTTATCTTTCATTAATTTCACAAGATGAACTAAACAATATAGAAAAGTAGTCTATTGCCTTAAACCCTCTATAATAAGCTCACGTAAATAAAAAATAGCCTTCTTAAAGGAAATTATATGTAAAGAAAAGAGTGTTTAAACTTAAGCTCCAAAATAGACTAAAAATAAATCCCACCTAGCATAAAACCAAACATATACATGTAATTACCCTAACAAATAATACGTAGTACCTTTATAATAATATAAAAATGGTAATTTACCTAGATGTTAGCTTGTTTCATGCTTTTCAATGGCCTCTTGTTATACTATCCATACTTTGTGCCTAACGTGATTGACTTGTTCAATTATCACTATCTACAAAACACATATCTAGATCTCACTTTTTTCTGGAGAAAATTATTTATAAGTCTAAACACGAAAAATATACAGATTCATCATACACATTTGATTCTGATCTTACTAACATTAGTTCATCCTGAATCATCTCTTTATAATCATTACATTTCCTCTCCTAATTAAATAAATCAAATTTATCTGATTAATTCATTCTCTTCCATTAATTAAATAAATCACTTTGTTTAATTAATCCTATAATCTCTCTTTTAGTTAAATAATTCAATTTTTTTAATTAAATCTCTAAATTCATCTCCTTAAATTAAATTAATTAATCTTTATTTTGATTTAATCTAACACCAACTTCTTTAATTAAATAAATCAAGCTTTATTTAATTAAATTTGAAATCATTATTCCTCTCAACTTTGATTTATTTAATCCAAAATCTAAGTCAAAATTGTCAAATCATCTAATTTAAATTAAATTGATCAAATCATGGTTAATCCTTATTCTAAACATTCCAATCCTCTATATTTTTTAACTTGCACAACAAATCAATTTATTTGATTTATAAATTCATCAATTTCCATTCAAAAATGCATCTTTGGTGGAATATTCTTCCAATTCAAAAATCTCTCCAAAACAGATGAGTACATCCCACAAGGAATTAAAGGCCTCTTACATGTCCTTTTCCTTGAACCAAGTGGAACTTACTCCATTTCTTATTCCCTCTAAACTTTTCATCTCAACAAATTTAGATCCATGTAACCATATTTATGTGCACTTTCATCCAAATTTGCTCATTCCTCATCCAATCACATGTGGAAAAGTGGAATTTTCTCATTGGTTGGTCTTTTGTCCCACATTCATCTATTTTTCTTATTCTTCTATTCTTCAAATCTATAAATAGTGTCCTCATCTATTGTATTTGTTCATCCATAATTCATGCAAGCTTACTATACTCAATTTCATTTGCAACTTCATCCATTTTCCTCATAGTTCCATAGTTTTATCAAGGTTATTGGAAAATTGCATCAAGGAATCAAGAATCATCATCCAAGATCATCAAATCACACAAAGGAGCTAAGAAAGGGCCATTTTCTACACACGGATGGAACTAATTCCACCATGGGATTGATAGTTTTTTCATTAGAATAGCATTCAATTGCTTTCATTGTGTTGTTCTTCATTTATTTTCCTATCTTGATGTTTCAATCTAATTTCATGGGGAATGTTGCTTGTATCTTGCATTTGGATCAAATATTGTGTTTTTTCTTCATGTTTGTGTAGGTATAGGATCTCCATTCACATTTTGGCACTAGAAGGAGGGTGAATCTAGACGAATTCATCATGTTTTTTTGAAAAAAAATGTATTTTTTTATTGTTTACAGGAAACTTTCTCACTATTAGTCAAGTAGCGCTACATTGCACTGCTCCAAATTCCAAACTGCGGTGCTAGAGTCTTCTCACCCAAAAATTTTGAATTTCAAACTCAACTGTTGACTTTCCAAAATACAAATTGTGTCGCTTGCCAAACAAAGTTGTAATCATGGACATTATTTTACTGCAGAGCGCCGCTCTTAGTCATTAATGGTTCTATATTGCATCACTCACCTTTCAAAACTGTGTCACACCTACAGATTGTGCCACTGCAGTTGGGTAAAAGGTAGAATTTTGGTTATTTTTGACATCTTCTTTATTCCATTTTGGCTATTTGGACTTCTAACTATTTTTCATTGTCTATTTTTACAGCATTAACAAGTTTTTGTAGGTTGGCTTGATCGAGGTGAAGGAAGAAAATGAAGACTAAGGATACTCCATATTATCATTAACTCATTGTATCAAGTGTTTTTATAAAATTTGGGGAGAAATTATAGTCCCTCTTCTAAGGAGTTGGTATATTCTTGCTTTTAGGATTAGTACATTTCATTTGGGCTTAAAAAGAATAAAACAAAGGGCTAAAAACAATTATAGGCCAACTGACTAAAAAAAATTGGGACTTAATACATGAACAAAAAAATCTCACGCTTCCAAATTGGTGCTTAAAACTAATTTATATCATTGCTTTGTGGTTAAAATGAAAATTTGTTATATTGTTTTGTAATCCCTTTCACAAGTTAATATCATCAAAAAGATGTATTCACTTCTCTTGCACTTGATAGCGATCTTGAAAATCAAAAGTCCTTTTTGTGATATTAAGTTACATGTAATTGATTACCTCCACATTTCAATTTGGGTGCCTAAAATTGAACAAATCTTGTGAGTGTGAGTGAAGCATATCACGAGTATTCTCTCTTTGTTTCTCAAAAAAGATAGATCAAAATATGAATATTTTTTCTCATTTTTGTTTATCTTAGAGGGCTTGCGTTTGTGGGAAAAAGTACTCGCCCTAAGGGAACAACCCAACCAGTAACACGCTAAAGCCAAGCAACTTCCAGCCGGTATATAAGTGTGGGTACTTAAGGAAAGTTTGAGTATCATGAGGATCATTCCGAAAAGAAGGGAAGAAATGGTCTCTTGTCACATGGATGGTCTCCCACTAATGGAATGCCCACATTAAAACCCCTTGTTTAGAAAGGCCAAAATCCTTAACTATTTATTGGTAAAAGAATTGTCATTTTGAAGTCATCCCACATTCTTATGGCTTTTGGTAGAGATGAGAAGTATGCCATGGGATTTTCATGGGTTCTGATGCATGGATGACCCAAGAAGTGAGTGCCCTATAAGGGGGAGCCTATCTGGTCAAGCATCTAATCATCTGCTAAGAGTAACTGTAGCTAGATTCTTCTAAGTGGGAACTCAACAAATATTGTCTCTTTTATCAATAGGGTTGTGCACATTCTTTGACATAAAAAATGATTTTCTTGGATCTAAAAACATTTGAAAACAAATATTCACAAAATCCTCAAGATTTCAAACCCTTTAGGAAAATAAAATACCTTTGACAAATCCAAGTGCTATTGCTTTCCCTAGCGATTCCATCCTTTGAGGCTTCTAAGTATTTGGGTTTAATCATGAGTTTATTTAATAAAGTCGACATTAGGGAACTTTTTCCTTAATTTCCTCGATTCTCCACATAATGGACTTTGTGGAATGAGAAGAAGTTAGAAAATTAGACATCAAGTTTGAAAACCTAGTCAAGAATTGTTTGTGGAAAAAATATTTCATTAAGCAAAGCTCAGAAATAATTGATCCCCACACATTTGTTCTTCCAAATTATTTCTCGAAAGATCAAAATTCTAAAACCAAAGTTCAAAATTCTTAGTCCAAAAGCTTGTGAAGAACGTATTTCAAGGCTTCATGAAGTTCTAGAGAAAGGTTGGTTTAAAATTTTTACAAGAAATCTTCAAGGAACAATCCTAACTTGTATGAATTTTATTGCCAACAAAATACAAGTCTCTTTCAAAGGTTTGTATTTCTTACATTGGAAGTACCAAGAATGTTCTTCAACATCAGGGTCTTGTAGAAAGGAGTTCTATCTTGGTCTAATCCAAGATCAAAGACATCATTATCATCCATCCCTCTAACATCAAAATCAAAAATCACCTCATCAACAACTCTTTGATATCTTGAAAACATCACTCATGCTAGACTTTTGGTAAATCTAAATCATCTTGTTTTATTAGCTATGTGTGGATCAATCCTTGTGAACAAGTATACCCTTTGGTAACATCCAAAATCCTAGGGTTTATAAGTTCATTATCCAAAAATCGAATCAAATCAAAATCATCTTATTTGGCTAGGGGTGTATAGATGAATCCTTCTTTACACACTTAGTCAAATTATCATATTATGTAGAAGTCTACTCTAGGAAAACATCCAACCTCTTAGAGTTTATGAGAACTCACTATCCAAATAAAAAATCCAAAGGTCAAGATCAAATCAAACTAAAATAAAAACAAATCAAGTCCTAAAGTCGAGTATCTCCTTCAATATTTCTCAAGAGTTCAATCATCTGCGTCATCCATTTTCCCATTATTTCATCGTCACCCTTTGATCGATAATTATTATAGTTCTTTTCTTTTTGTTCCTAAAGTTAGATCAATCTAAAATAATTTTAGATTGATCTCGCACATTCTTGAAAATTGATCCCTATTTTATGGTGCAAACTAGATTGCAACACAAGAAGAACATGGAAATCAACAAAGAAACATCAACTTTGAGTGATCTAAGCCAAACTGCTCCTAAAATGAATCTTGTTGGATCAAGCAATCCCCTAACCAATATTCCTCTATAATCACAAAATCCTCAAGAGGATGGTCAAGTGGAGGACATCACCAATAATGTATTAGGGATGACAAAATATGCAATCATTGAAATGGCTTAAAATCTTGAGACTCCTAGAATTTTCAATACCATGTTAATGCTCAATCCCTCCCTATACATGCTGGAGTTAGCAAAAGAATGGGCCAAACTCCATTCTGATTATGACATAAGTACTATTGTGGAGAGGGCTCTTGGGATCATTCCCCCAATCTCATCCACACCTCCATTTAGAAGCATCACTCAAAGAATCCTGCAAATCACATCATCCATTACTCCAGTGCAACCAATTGTTAACAAGGGAAGCTCGTTGCTCCATGCACTTCAAACACATTCCCTTGTGAGAAATTGAGGTTCATATGAAAAAACCATACTGGATCAATCCATCCTAATAAATAGTTTACACCCATATGTTCTCCTCACATTTCATGATGCCACCAATCCAACCTCTTTTCATGAAACACTGGTTTATCCCCTTAACACACAAACCTCTCTACCCATGATCTCACAGGGAGAGGGTGAATTGTTCAAAGCAAGGGGAATTCTTGATCCCTCCGCATCATAAATTTTCCAAGGGAATACACCACCATTCCCACCATTACCATTGACATTCACATCATCCCTTGGGTTGGGCCTTCCACGTTTACCAATCATTAATCAGAAAAACCCAAGCAACCCCTTGTCTTGCCATTGATATCACAACAATAGATGGAAACCATTCAATTAGCCCTAAAAATCAGCACATCATCTACCATTCCCCAAGTATCTCAAAACATGGTCACCCAAGGACCAAGCATCTCAGTCATGCCATCCACCACCCAGATGCCCATCATCACTACAAAATTCCCTCTCATCACAACAACAAACACTATTCCTAATCCACCACCACCACCACCAAAACCCAACATGTAAAACTCATTAAGCACCATGTTGAAAGTAGCTCAATAGGCTACCTATCAAAAGGCAGTTTAGAAAATCCAAAATCAACAAGTTTCTTAGCAAGCACAAGCACAACGGGGACAAAATTTTTCCCAAGCCCAAGCTTTACTTCAACAACAACAAGCTGCAAAAGTAGAGCAAGATGCACAAGTCGCACAGGCTCCACAAGAAGCCCAACAAGCACATGCACAAGCTCAAGCCCAATATCAGGCTCAACAAGTGCAAGCCCAAGCTCAATACTAGACATAATTGCAAGTAGCCCAGAAACAAGCCCTACAACATTATCAAGCACAAGAAAAATAAGCTCAACAACAAGCCCAACAACAAGGCTTGTTGGCACATCAACAATGGGACCAATAACAAGCCTTGTTGGTACAATAGAAAATACAGGCATATCAGAAATCCTTATCGCACAACAAATCTAGCAATAAACTCCCACCAACATTCCACCGATGGGTGATCCCACAAAGTTGGTTTACAATTTCTAAGAGGAATTGATTTTTTCTAAAATCACATATTTTTAGAAAATATAATGATTTAAGCCTTTAAAATTTCCATTTTAAGGATTCTAGTTGAAGAGGTTTTGATCAAACCACCTTAGATCAAATCCCCTTGGATAGAACCTTTCTAGTTTTAAACCATACCTATAAATGAGTCTCCTTTACACCTATCAAAATGTTGATAAAAAATCACTTTTGATTTACCTTTCTGGGGATCAAATGAATTAATTTAAAATTTATTTTAAATTATTATGGTAGTTCTCGAAATGAGCTATCCCATGAATATAATTTTAATATGTTCTGGTTTTATTATGTATGTGTTTCTTTAGTTCTATTAAACATAGGTTTTTCACTGAAAATCAAGCTCTCTATTTTGCACATGTGGAAAAATATAAAATTATCAAAAAAAAATTTTATAAAATATGTTCGTGTTGGGTATTGATGTGCTTGATCCATTAAAAAAATAAAAAATGAATTTTGATACATACAGAAAAAGTTATGTTGTATACAGTCTGCCTATGTCTGAGTTGCAATTGGTTTGACTTTGAAACTCTATTGAGGAAAAAATGTTCAATAAAAAACTATGAGACCAAATGAAAGTGCTAGATATCATAGTTACAAATCTAAATTTGAAACAATTAGAAATTTATCCTTCATAGAAAAAACTTTATGTTGTATACGGTGAGCGTCATTTTTAAAAAGTGTTTTTTCTGAAAAAAAAAAACCAATTTTCATGGGAGATGGAAAAAGAAGTGCAATATTATTCCAAAAAAATTGAAAAATTTATTTTTAGAATCTGCAGAAATTTTTTAATGAGACTCTAGTTTGTATCATCTTCAAATTCCTCACAGTTTAGCCACTATAGGTGCTTGAATGTGAAGATTTAGTTAAAAATAATAATTCTAGTGTCCAGTTTAGCCAAAAATTGTAAAGCACTATTGTGGGATCACCCCCATCAATTAAACACCTCAACCACCTTAAAAAAAAATTCACTCCACCTCTTGATCCATAAGATGATGTGACAACACAAATCAAACTGCTCTTGCAGCAAGTGCTCGATCTCCAATCAAGAAAAAAAACAAGGACACCAGGTAATCTATGTCCTTATCCTTTTGATAGGAGACATGAAATGATAACATTCCCAAAGGGATTTGAAATCCCTAAATTTGACAAATACCAGAGGTTGGGAAACCCTAAAGATCACACCAGGGAATTCCAACTGAATTTCATGGAAGTCACATATAATGATATATATCTCATGCGGCTATTTCCTTGAAGCTTGGTTGGTCCTGCCATGGAATGGTTCTCTCATCTACCTACGGGAATCAAAAAATTCCAAGGAATTGTAGACACATTCCTCAATAATTATACATTCAACATTAGCATGGATATTAGTCTAAAGGAATTATCTACACTCACACAAGGAAAGGGGGAATCATTCACTTCCTTCCTACAATGATGGCATTCCAAGGCCAATCAGAGCAAGTGGGCCATGCCAGAGGAGCAACAAATGTGTACTATCAATATCAATCTTGACAAAACTTTGGAATTCCATCTAAAGATGTAGTGTACCACCACATATGACCAGTTGATCCCCAAGGCATTCAACATTGAAGGGGCCCTTATTGCGCAAGGGGGGACACCCACATATCTTGACAATTGAGACAATTGCTCATCCACTAGCTAAACCATGCACGTGGTAAAAGAACATGAATGTTACCAATGATGGTGTGGTCCACACCAAGGTCATGATTAGTACTTTGAAGTAGAATATCCAAACATATCATCAAATGAAAAACAACAATCGTAACAACATGCAAACCAATGTGGTAGCACAAAAACCACCTCCCAATAATCAAATCAACAATCTGAATAATCAAGGGGGAACACCTCCGTGAAACAAATATTCCCACAAGAGAAATTTTACCTCTCTTGGGCAATCAGTCAAATCCATCATGAAGAAATTGGTAGATTAGAATCTCATTAAAATCCCTACTTTTGAGAAGTACCAAGAGCCCATGGTGAAACCAGCTTGGTATAATGAAAAAATCCTTTGTGATTATCATAAAATCAAGGGGCACACAAGAACCAATTACATGAAGCTAAAAAATGCCATCCAAGACCTCATCGATGATAGATCATAAATGTAGAACTACCAATTGGAAATCAAGATCTAAAGATATATACAAATCCAATGCTGGATCATAACCAAGGAAATAAACTAGTGAAGCAAAAGTATGGTAATTTAAACCATGTATACAAAGGATTTGTCACATCCCTAGATGAATTGGTCATTGTTGTTAGCATCAAAGGAGCCAATGTCGATTGTGGAGTCACCACATGTGGTGGTAAAGTATCAATTGCTATATTATCATAGCCACCTAGGGCATCCACCTCAAATCCAAAATATGTTCCTAATGGCTACAATGTCTTGGACTAGTTGAATAGAACCCTTGCTTAGATCTCCATCATGGAGTTGTTGAAGTTCCTATCTGCCCATAGAGAAATCCTTGAGGAAGCATTGGTTCCATCCATAGTCTTCGCCAGTCTTGATACAAAACACTTCTAAGCTATGGTCAAAAACATTATCACCCCAAATATCCTCAAATTTTATGATCAAGACTTCCCTACTCAACCATCTCACAATCGTGCACTTCACCTTGAAGTATTGTTTCTTAAAAACAAAGTTTAGAGGGTCCTAGTGGATGGGGGTGCTGGTTTAAACATCTCTTCTCTCAATATCATAAAGAATCTAGGATTCTTCAAGGATTCCATTGAAAAAGGAAAGGGAATCACAATTAGAGTGTTTGATGACCAAGAAAGAGTGTCTCATGGCACTATCCAACTCCCTATTCAAGTAGGGATAACAACTATGGAAGCTAATTTCTAGGTCCTTGACCTTGATTTGCCTTATAACATCCTCTTGGGGAATCCATGGATCCATGGGATCCAAGAAGTCACATAAAATTTACATCAGTGCGTCAAGTTCACATATCAAAATCAAGAGGTCACATTCTATGGTGATCCTAAGCCCTTTGCCTATTGCAAAATCCTAGAAGCATACTACTATAAAATCCCCCAAGTCTCAAAGAGCAACGAAGGCTCTTCAACTCCATATATAGACCCATCCAATATAGCCTCCACTTCTAGGACAAAGATAGATACCATCCTTGAAATATCTAAAATCAACATTATAATCCAAGACAACAGGTGTGGGGAATACAAAATGAAGAAAGGAGCCTTCATGGTCAGGGAGTTCCTCAATCCCCTAGATCCCACGAACAACCACAACCCACCAATAAAATAGCTCAAATATTTATATTGGATCCCTCCTCATTCAGGAGATGGGGCGATCTAGGCCAAGAAGTGATGGATGATCGAGATGTATCCAGTCTCCTCTATCAAGAGGAAATACCTATACTAGCCCGTCTCATGGATGATGCCAATAGAGGAATTTAGTTACTGTTGGGCATGGGCTGTAATAGGAATGAAAATCTTGGAAATAACATCAATGGATGATTAGAACCTATCATTGTGGAAAAATGCATGAAGAATCTTAGCCTTGGGTGTACCCCTCTTAGTGTAACCATACATGCCAGAAGTCTCCCAATTAAAGCTGTTAGAACTCACCCTCAACTATCGGTAGCCTCCCTGTAGTTTCCTGTATCCATAGGTCGAGTCATAAACAAATTTACCTTTGACATAATCGATGTGTGTAGAAGTAGTTATAATGAGGGCACCATAAATGACCTACCTATGATTTTTGAATATTCTTCTCTCCTCATGATCAACACCTTGTCTTTCGAGTCACACCATCAAAACCATGAAATAAACCTAAACTATCCCCAAATCATCGATTACAACCAATGAGGACCATCGATTCTTGACACATTCGAAAACAATGAGGAACTCCTGGAATTCATGGGATTGTGGGACACAGTACCATATGGAGATCATAAAGCTTGGTTTGACATCATACTGGATACACAATCCTATTACGAGGAAACGATTGAATCATTTAGTCACAAAACTGAAAAATTGAGAATAATCTCAAGGTCTTTGAGTGAAAACCACACTTTGGCACTCTCTGACTCAAAAAAAGTAAAAATAAAGGACACATCCAATGGTGAAAAAATCTTTTAGGCACCAGAGGATGAAGGATTTAATCTTCCTCTTAGTTCCATCCATCAAGAAAAGTTAGTGGTTTTGGAAGAATAGTGCAATCTAGTCAACCTGGGAATAGAGAAACTACCACACATAAACATTCTATCTCGAGTCACTTCTCATAGAAGAACAAGAACTCCTAGTTGTGTTCCTAAAAGAAAGGAAGGTAAAATTCACATGGAATTATGCCAACATTCTTGGGCTTTATCCAAAAGTTGTAGTTCATCAGCTAGTTGTGTATCCTGAAGCAAAACCTGTGAGACAAAAGCTGAGAAAATGCATCCCCAGATAGCATTGCTGGTCAAAATGGAATTGTAGAAGCTCCTTGATGTAGAATTCATATGCTCGATTGATTATCTAGAGTGGGTTTAAAACCTATTACTTGTTTTAAAATTGAATGGGGGCATCTGCATCTGCATGTATTTCAGATATTTGAACAAAGCATGTCCCAAGGATGAATTTCCACTTCCAAACATTGACATGATCATGGATATGATGGTAGGACATGAGATTCTATCATTAATGGATGAATTCTCAGGATACAATCAAATCATGATAGATAAAGAGGACAAACACAAGACAACATTCACTTGTCAATGGGGAATATACTACTGGAATGATGCCATTTAGATTGAACAATGCATGGAAAACCTACCAGAGGGCCATGAAACTAATATTTCATAATATGATCCATAAATATGTGGAAGATTATGTGGACTACATATTGGCTAAATCAAGGAAAAGACAAGACCACATATCATCTCTGAGTTCCATTTTTGATAGATTGGAAAATTATAAGGTCTGATTTAATTTAAAGAAGTGCATCTTCAGAGTGCAATTAGCCAAGCTCCTGGGTTATGTCATTTCAATGAGAGGAATAAAGGTAGATCACACCAAGTTCAAGGCAATCCTCAAAATGGAAGCACCCATGACATTGAAGCATCTAAGAGTCCTACAAGGATGACTCCAATTTATTTGTCGATTCATAGAACAACTAGCAGAAAAAAAAATCCCATATTCTCATCTAATCCACAAGCAGGTAGCATGTAAATGGGATGAAAAATGTAACCAAGAATTCAACACGATCAAGGAATACCTACTCACACCGCCAGTTGTAATGTTGCCAATTGTAGGAAAACCTTTCATCTTATACATACAACAACAGTGACAAACCTCGGTGCTCTCTTAGCCCAACATGATGAAAATGGAAGGGAAAGGGCTATCTACTACATTAGTAGAACCATGGTGGGACATGAGCTAAAATATACACCTATTGATAAATCTTGTCTAGCAGTTGTGTTTACAACTCAAAATTTCAGACATTACATGTTAGCACATCAAATCAAGCTCATTGCAAAAATAGACCCTCTTAGATACCTAATTTCCAAAGCAACTCTCACTGGACAAAAAACTAAGTGGGTTATGATCCTAATAGAGCATGACATTGAAAATATGGAACACAAGGACATCAAAGGAAAAGCAATTGCAGATCAAGTGGCAGAGGCACCTATATATGTAGAGAATCCACGATATTTAGAGTTCCCTAGCGGATCAATCTTCAACCTTAGTGTAGTGGATCACTGGAAGATTTATTTTGATGGATCCTACACACAACATGGGTCAGGAGTGGGAATCCTTTTAATCACTCCATAAGGGGACTACATACCTAAATCTTACAAATTGTCATTCCCATTCACAAATAATATTGTAGAGTTCATGAGGCTCTTGTCATAGGGTTGAGGATTGAAGTGCAATGACAGATTATGGCTCTTAAGGTATATGGAGACTCACAAATCATAATCAACCAAGTAAACAATGAATATCAAACAAAGGATGACAAGTTGACTCCATACAAGAAATTGGTGGAGAGCCTTAAGGAGTCATTCATTGATATTACATTCGAACAACTACCCATATAAAATAATAGAGTAGTAGATGCAATGGCTACAATTAGATTACTCCTAGAGATCCCTACAACATTCCAAAAAAAAAATTCCTCATAGAGTGGCTTCTCGTACCAACATTCGAGTTACCAAAGTCTAAATTCGTGTGTAAAATTTTTGGTCCTGGTGATCCATGGTACCATGATATTTAAACCTACCTAAGAATAGGAGTCCTTCCTACCAACATAACCCCAAACGTCAAAAGAGCTTTCATCAAAAAATCATCTCATTTTTCTAGCCTAGGAGATGCCCTATACTGTAAGAGCATTGAGGGGACCCTTTTACATTGCCTAAACACTAAGGAAGCCTTTAATGCTTTAACCAAGGTACATAATGACCTTTGTGGTTCACACTTGAGTAGTATGACTTTGGCCAAGAAACTGTTGAGAAAAAGATACTATTGGCCCACAATGGAAAGAGAAGCACATGACTATGCCAAAAGATGTTTACAATTTTAGCAACATGGGGACCTCATCCATGGACCAACTAAGGAGCTCAATCCCATTATCACACCGTGGCCCTTTTCATAGTGGGGTCTCGATCTCATAAGTAAAATCACCCCTACCTCATCCAATAGCCATAAAATCATCATTACTGCCATGAAGTATTTCACAAAGTGGTTCAAATCCATTCCCATTACCTACATAATAGGAAAGGAGATATCCAAGTTCATCTTGAGTTACCTAATTTTCTGCTATGGTGTTCCTCGGCCATTATCTTAGATAATGGGACACGTTTCAAAAATCAGGAGGTTCATGACCTATGCTATAAATTCAAAATCCAACATCACTTTTCCATTCCATATTATCCCCAAGGAAATGGCCAAGCAGAAGCCACCAATAAAACAACTCAGAAAATACTCAAGAAAATAGTTAATGACTTTGGTCATGACTGGCATCTACATTTTAATATCACCTTATGGTCCTACTATACAAGAATTCGCACACCAATAGGTGCCATCCCCTTTTCCCTGGTCTATGGATCAAAAGCTATACTCCCTATTGAGATCAAGCTCCCGTCCCTGAGGATATCCCTACCAAATCTCATAATAGATGAAGAATATCAGGTTTCACAACTAAATGAGTTGGAACTACTGGATGAATAGTGCATGGATTCCTTAAACCACTTGAAAATATATCAAAACTATTTGAGACGAAGTTACAACAATAAAATTAGGAGTCAGACCTTCCAATTCAGTGATCTAGTACTGAAGGAAAATCAAAAGAATGTGCCAAATCTAGAGAGCAAGGGAAAATTTGAGCCCAATTGGTTGGGACCATTCATCATCACTGTGAGCTATAAATCAGAAGCCTACCAAATGTCAATGCCCAAAGGGGAGCCTCTGTAGGAACCCATGAATAGCTCTCATCTCTAAAAAATTTATGCTTGATCTTTTAAGCATAAAACCAAAAATACAAAAAAATAAAATAAAAAATAAAAAATAAGAAAAAGGATTAAAAACAGTAAAGAAAAAAGATTGTCCTCTAGTGAAACCACTTCAGTCGTGCTTTGGGAAAGTACCTTGGTGAAAACGTGGCAAACAAATGCCTTGTATAAATAAGGCACTCTCCATCCACCAGGATCTTGACAACTTCTTTTTCACACTCACTTATCCATTTCATTCCATCGCATCCTTACATCATCCATCGGCATCCATGTCATACTCTTGATCTTGTGTTCGTATCATGTTCCACCATAGTACTACTTGGCACATTCCTAAGGTTATTTTGTCCTACCTATATCGAAGTAGTTTATCACATCATGCTAGGCGAATGTTCCTATACCAACATCCGATCAAATTTGTGTATATTCTTGCGATCTTCCTTAAAATAAAAAATCCAAACAACATTCAAAAAAATCCTTCAAAAGTTCAAAAACATCAGAAAAATAAAAAACTCAAAAACATCCAAATCATATCAAAATCCAAAAAAAGTAAAAAAAAATCAAAGCAATGGAGTCATCTTACTAAATACGTCATCTTTGAGCTTGAACATAGGCTAGGTTTATCTTTGATCATCCTCCGAGACACTTTAGGTCAATCTTTTCAAGTGTTTGTCGCAATAAAAGAGCAATCCATTTGTCCATATATCTCATCATTCAATCAAGTCTATGTCAATTGAACTACATGGTCTCTACATCTATAACGTAGGAAAGGCTAATCTGTTGATCAGCTCCTAAGACCCCTAGGATAGGTCTTTAAGTTAGTCTCTTGGTCAAAATCTCAAAAAATCCAAAAAAATTTGAAAAATCCGAAAATCAAAATAGCCTCAAAACATTTTAAAACATCAAAAACATCCAAATATTTGAAAAACCCAAAATAGTGCATCCATCTCATCTCCTTTTCACCCACAATAATCTCATCAATAATAAATCATCATCACCTTCATTCGTTTATAAGGAAATTGGATGAAAGTTTAGCAAGTTTAAAAGTGAAAGCTCAATAGTCAAATTCTCAAGTTTAGGCCAGTAAGTCAATAGTTTAATCAACTCGAAGTATCAATAGCTTATCATCCAGTCAATCTCATCATCACCTAATCACAACATTTCCTAGGATGTATCCTTCCTATAATGTACATCAACATCAGGCATCACCGTAGTTTAGTCTTGGCTAGCGGTATGAAGAACATTAGCTTGGTTGTTTACTTTATCTTGGTCTTTTGACTTATCTTTTTTTGCATTCATTCCAATCACCTCTCGATGATGCCTAATCAAAATAGATTTATAGAAAAAGAGTGGAACAATGATCATTATCTTTTTATCTATTGTGCTTATTGCATTTTCTTGTAAGATAACTTCATCGTGCGTGCTTTGTTTGGCTGTAGGGAGGATGCTTTGGGTATCTTGTTGACCACATTGGAATAATTTATTTTCTATTTTTTGGTCTAAGATGTTTAGAATATTTGAACTAAATCTTGAATAAGGTTTTGTATGCCAAGTGTGAATAGGATTACTCCCATTTGATTATTGAGTCAAAGTCCATCACACTAGGTTCAATGCCATCCTGGTTCTTAATACCTTGATGCATCGTACCTATGTGTATTATCAAACATAAAGTAAATGACCCTTTTAAATCCCAATTCCTGATATCATTATCATCATCATCATTAATAAGGTAATCTTGTTGGATCTTCTTTCTTGTGTCTTTTTTCCATACTAACATGGTACCATGATAGTTACTCAAAAACATCTCGTCAATGCATCCACCCTGTATCCACCAATCATCAACATAATGCACAACATATAGGAAACATAGATGTATTGCATTTCATCATTAATGTACATTTTTTCATTCAATCATAGACATTATCACATAAGCATTATTAAATCAACCATGACATAATTATCATGTTATAGACAACATCATTATCATATGCATATTCACATCATTATCATATACATATTCACATCATATCATAATAACCCCATTACATATAATAATCATTTACATTTCCTGTAATAATCACTTCACATCATCATATTACTTGCATTAATTTCATCACATATGCATCCACAAATCATTATGAAATAGGAATCATTGCATCACATAATCATCTCACATATCACATCATCATAAAATATTATGTTTATGCCACTACATTTACATTTTTGCACTGCATTCATCATAGGTCATCTCGCATTACATTATCATTATAATCATTTCACATCAAACACATTGCATTTAAATCAACCATTGCATAAGTTACATATCACATCATCACATATCATAAATCATTACATTATCATATCATTAAGAATCATTTCTACTTCATAACGTGACATTGCATTCATTATAGGAATCATGGCATACCATATTACATAATCATCAACATTACATATTACATCATTACCATTACATGTCAGATATCATAAATACCATGTGACATCTCACATCGTTACATTCATATTCTATTGCATAAAAACATCACATTTTCATATCATAACATGTTGCATCCATATATCATCCATCATAAATGCATGGGAAAAAGAAATAAAAAACATTACGTTCACATACTATTACATACATTTTCATAGTACATCATATAATCCATTTAAGACATAATATACAAAATAATTTGTGTATCATAACATGTTGCATGCATACATCATCACCATAAATTGCATAGAAAATATGCGAAAAGAAATGCATCCATAATTGTTGCATCACTTCATTGTATGACATAAAAACATACATCATATTGCATAATTGCATCTTATGAAATAGAATCACTACATCATTGCATCACATAGGAAATGAAATGCATTCATCCATCAACATAAGAAAAATAGGACATCTCATAAACGAATCAAATCTTCTCATATATATCATCAAAAGTAACTTTTATGATACAAAGGTCAAGATCAAATGTGTATAAACCAGATTATATGATACAATTAGGGCAATAAAAAATTGGGGCCCACGAATCAAAAAATGAATACTATCCCTGATCAAAATGAGAGGCTAGCCCTGCTGGCTGCTCCCCTCTCCAACCTATCTCTCGACGTGATCCTCAGGATACCATATCCCTGTCTATTGGGAATAATCTAGCACCAAAGTTGCTGCTAGTATTTCCTGCCTGTAGTGGAGCCTATAATACTTCACCTCTCTCCCTACCTCCCGATATACGCGTATGGACATTGTCCTTCCCTAGGATGCAAAGGTCGTGTTGTCAAGCTTCCACCTCTGGCCTATCTCCTAGTCTCTCTCGGACCTCACCTGATCTCTCTTAGCAATTAGTGCTTGCACCTAGGTCTGCAAACCTTTTACCTATGGCTATAGTTGTTGAATCATGGCATCTCGGTGATCTAGCTATACTCATGGTGGTGATGGGAGTTCCTGCTATGGAACCTCTCTCTCCCCATCTTTGGGTTGATCTCAAGGAAGTGTCTATTGCGCCTAATCCAAGGGAGGTATGTATTGTGGCTGCACCCGAGGTGGTTGGTGTGTAGGTGGCCCATCTCCTTCCCTATCACCATCTCCATCTTTGTCCCCATCCCCCATTCCTCCCTATCCCCGCTCTCGGCCTATTGATCGACCTCTGGGCCTCCATCATGCAGACATTGTGTCTAGATCTATCAATTTGAGGGGTGGTCTAAAAAAATATCTGTAGGCCTATGTGACCCCTACATCCCCTATCCCTGATCGTATGGACACGTCTTGGGCACCAACTACCTAAAATATGTAATGGCCTCATTAGCTGAGATGGTCCCACCCCATGTAGTCTCCCTCATAGTACGGGCGAAGATGGCCATGTACTAGTCATCAAGTTTGTCCTATCTGTCCCCAAACTGTCTTGCCACTCTATCTGGTAGATATCTCTCTATGATGATGTGCTCTCGGCCCTACATCATTTTTCCCCCTGAACAAAAAAAAAATGTTGTACATCATCAAACCATGGACCCATGCCAAGCCAGGGCCTCCAAGGGAAAACTGTCATCTCATTGATGACCCTCTGCCAATGGGTGGTACCACTTTCCCCTATATGTGTAAAGGTAATATGGGCCTCACCTTATCACCAAACAATCAAATCATCCAGATCTAGGGTATGTGTAGGATCATCATGGAAAAAATAGGCCCTTAAGTAGAAATGAAAACTCAAAAAATTAGAATTAAGGAACTTGACGTAAAAATTTCAATAAGTTATCTATATTATTTCAAAAATATGTAACAATAGAATCTATTAAAAATTGAATGTAGTTTCTAAACTACAAGGTTTATTTAAAAATATATATATATTTGGTGAAATTTTAAAATTTCAATGCAGTAGTACTTAAATTTCAAGGGAAAAATAAGAAGTAGGTGTCTATCTAACCACCCTAACCACAATAAAATGATAATTATTTTTTATAAGATTTTATATATAAGTAGAAGACTCATTTCCTGATGTGATGCATAATTTTTTGTATTTTTTTTCCAAGTGCATAACTAAGTATGATTTTTTTACTACAACTTTTAAAAAATATAAAAACTTGTATGTCTGACTACCTTAACTTGGTCAAAAATTCATGAAATTCAATTCTTTTTTTTCTAATCCTATAGTATGTGAAGCATAGTATGTGACACATGTTTTGGATTCAAAAAATGTGATACCTTTAGAAAGCTATAGATTTTTTCAATCGAGACTTTAGTTGTAATTAAAATAGAAGATGAATAATAATAATTTATTAAATTCAAAGTAAAACATAACTTATATTGATGGAAAGTTGAGAATCTCCCTTAAAAACCCTTTTCATTTTGTCAATTTTGGGTAAACAAAAGTCATCAGGCACATGGGCCATCATATCACTTACATATCGCCAATTTTTAGCCCATCATGATCGTGCACATACCCTCTAGGGGAACTACTATAACCTATGGCAGAGCACTACTATCTGCTCCTAAGTCTAGACATACAACAATGTAACATTGGCCCCAGTTTCCCTACTATCTAAATACGTGAACTCATGAAAATATCAGTAAAGCGAGGCCAACATCACTAGCCCCCAAGCAAGGAACTCTTTGTGGTAGATAATCCACTCCCATACTAGCCCCCATCCTGGACTGAAGTATCAGCCTCGTCAATCTAGAGCCACAAGCCTTGATATAATAGTAGCTACAATAAGTCTAAAAGTGGGCAGTGCGCCTCAATATCTCTCTAAGTCAATTTGTCCCTTAGAGAAGATGATCTCATCAAGCTCCATGACCTTGAAGCACGCATCCCACCCAACATCCACATCATAAATGACCCTCTCTTCATGGATGAGCAATGATGCAACAGACATCCTCTAGTGTAATTGTGGCCTCACCAGTGGGCAAGTGAAATGAAGATGTGACCTCATTGTGCCATCTCTCTTCTAGGGTTGTCATCATCCCTAGGTGTGTTCAAATAGGATGATCATAAGCGATATACCAAAGTCCTATGGCCCCAAGGTTCTCCTAGAAAAACTCATGTAACCCATCTAATCGACTGTGAACTAGGCACCTATGCTCCCAAGAATGCAATATCCCGAGGTCCTCCTATGCAGGAAAAGCCACAATGTCAAGTTTAAAAAAAACTTGAGATCCCACCCTATATTTTCACAATTCGAATAGAAAATGCGGATTTGTTTGCAATTGTCGTGCAGTTTGCAAATTCCAAACTATGTTATCGTGACACAGTTTGACCATGCCCCCAAACCCTAATTCCTAAATTGTGACACCACACTATTATTCGCATATGCGGCAGACTTTGACCTAAACCCTAATTTTCAAAACTAAGTGGCAACGGTGCTCTTCACATATGCAATGCACTTTGGGGTCGCACGACACCAATTATGCAACCTCAATGGTGCTATATAAGGTTGCTCAACCTAAATTTGACTTTGACCCCTTTTAAATACACTTTAAAAATGAAAGGACAAGGTGGGTAATGGTCACATACCACTGGTCATGCATCAACTAGTCGATGGTGCACTCATACTCGGTCTACCATTTGTCGTGGAAGCAATCTTTGCCCCATCTCAATCAGTACTTAGAGCTCAAAGTGCAAAATTTTCTTAAGGCTAAGTGTGCAAATGAATTGAAAATGACCCCTTAGGTTCTATTTAAGCTTAAAAATTAGGGTTTTTTGACCCTGTTTAACCGTTCATCTAGGGTTTTGGACCCCAATCGTAGTTTTTTCCCAGCCAGGGGCTGTTTTGGATCATTTTTTGGCATTTTGACATGTTTTTTTGGCATCCTTGACTCTTTCTAGACCCATCGGCCAGCTTATCCTCTTTTTTCGTGAGATCACCCAAAAAATCCAATTTATTGTCCAATCTCTCAAGGGGAAGTATACCAACTTAATTCTTATGTTGGGGAAGTAGTGAGGCATTTGAAAAGAGTCTAAAAAAATTTCAATTTTGATCCCGACAATTTATTCTTTGAACCAACGCAATAGGTACATTGCTTCAAAGAGGGTAAAAATTCAAACACATAAAATATACAAATTGATCCTACACATCTAATCCTAATATTACTAACATCAGTTCATCCTGAATCACCTCTTTCTAATCATCACATTTCCTCTCTTAATTAAATAAATCAAATCTATCTGATCAAGTCATTCTCTTCCATTAATTAAATAAATCATTTTTTTTAATTAATCTTTATTTGATTTAATCTAACACCACCTTCTTTAATTAAATAATTCAAGATTTATTTAATTAAATCTAAAATCTTTATTCATCTCAGCTTTGATTTATTTAATCCAAAATCTAAGTCAAAATTGTCAAATAATCTAATTTCTACTTAAATTGATCAAATCATGATTTTCTCCAAATCCTAATCACTTCAATCCTCTAGATTTTGCAACTTGCACAACAAATCAATTTCTTTGATTTATAAGTTCATCAATTTCCATTCAAAAATCCATCGAAAAGGGATGAGTACATCCAACAAGGCATTAAAGGCCTCTTACATGTCCTTTGACTTTATCCAAGTGGAATTTACTCCATTTTTATTCCCTCTAAACTTGTCATCTCAACAAATTCAAATCCACCTAAACATATTTATGTGCACATTCATCCAAATATGCTCATTCCTCCTCCAATCACATGTAGACAAGTGGCCTTTTCTCATTGGTTAGTATTTTGTCCCACATTCATCTAGTTTGCTTATTCTTCAATTCTTCAAATATATAAATAGAGGCCTCCTCTATTGAATTTGATCATCCATAATTCATGCAAGCTTACTATACTCAATTTCAATTGCAACTTCGTCCATTTTCATCATAGTTCCATAGTTTTACCAAGGTTATTGGAAAATTGCATCAAGGATTCAAGAATCATCATCCAAGATCATCAAAACACACTAAGGAGTTGGTAAAGGGCCATTTTCTACACAAAAATGGCACCAATTCCCCCATGGGATTGATATTTTGTTCATTATAATAAGATTCAACTGCTTTCATTGTCTTGTTCTTCATTTCTCTTCATATCTTGATGATTCAATCTAATTTAATGGGAATGTTTCTTGTATCTTGCATTTCGATCTAATATTGTGTTTGTTCTTCATGTCTATGTAGGTATAGGATCTCCATTCACAATAAGATATACTACAACAATATTTTTCCACATATATATTATTTCCTAACTATGCATCCAAAAATTGAAAAAATATAGTAGAGACCATATGTGGATATTAAATCTGAAAAAGGTTAAACTATAAGACACATTAGTACGGTTAGTCCTTCAAATCCAAGCAAACATAACATCCCTATTAAATACTCCAACATACTTCACAATGCAAACAACACAACAAAATATCAAACTAAACAAATGAAAGCATTGCAAAAGCATGTTCATACCTATCCCATAGTGGATTGGTGCACCTTTGATATGAAAAGGAGCCCTTTCCCAATCCTTGATAACCTTCAAGATGATGATAAAAAAAAATGCAAGATGATGAAATCCAAATACCTATAATAATAATACTCAAATTATGGATGAAAATGAAGTAGAAGAGCTTTCTATTTATATAAATACAAGATGGAGGAATGATAAAAATGAAGCAATGTGGGATCATTCAACATCCAATGGCCAAGTGTCACTAGTCAATATGTGAATGGAGGAAGCTTGAGCACATTTTGATGAATGAGCCAATTAATGATATTAGGTGGATTTTGAAAATCATGAAATGACTTGAATGCCACTTGGCTCAATGCAGAAGGACATGTAAGAGGAGATAAATGCTTTGTCGGAAGGACAAATCCACTTGGAGGAATATTCCCCTAAAGATACCATGTTGAGAGAAAATATAGATTTAATAAATCAATTAAATGTATTTTCATGTGCAAGTGGGAAAATCTAAAGAAATTAGGTGATTAGGATTAAATGAATTAGGATTTGATCAATTTAATAGGAGATAAGATGATGTGACAATTTGATTTATATTTTTGGGTTGATTTAAATCAAAGTTGAGAGTAATATGACTTAAAATTTAATTAAATAAACATTTTGATTTATTTAACTAAAAGGGGATGATGTTAGATTAAATTAAATAAGGTTCAATTTATTCAAATTAATAGGATTACTTTAGAGATTTAATTAAATAAAATGAATTATTTATTTAAATAGAGACATAGGGTTAATTAAATCAGATTGATTAATTTAATTAATTGGAGAAAATGCCTTAATCAAATAAATAATGATTTATTCAATCAATGGATTAAAGGTGATGACAAGCTAAGAAGATGATTTAGGACGAAACGACGTTAGTAATTAGGATCAAGTGTGTTGGTATATTTTACATGTCTACACCATATATCACATGGTCTTATCTTATTTCATGATTCATAGAAATACAAAAAAACCAAAATCCTATCTAATCAAAAAACATAAAACTATTTTACTAATGTCTCAAGGAAAAGTTATATTTTTTTTGGATGAAACATTGACCTAAAACAACATTCAACCTAAAAATAAATAATAATTGGTTAATTATACTAGAACTAGTCACTTATTAAAACATAGGTCGACAATAATTCCATTGGAAGTAACTAATAATGTATGCATCAAATATTTCTAAGTTAGTAATCATTATTTTATCTAATATGTTAAAACATTATTAGAGATATTATTTTGTATTTATTATCTCTTGATGTGATAGACTTTAGGTACATTTGAACATGTAGAGATATTTTCAAAGATGATGAACTTGAAAATTCATATCCATCAAAGTCAAAGTCAAAGTCATTATACAAAATATTTTTTAATAAATTTGAACAATGAACCTATGAGCATGTAAATATGAAAATTAGCTATAAACTCCAACACTCATTAGCATGGTGAGTTCAAGACTAAGCAAATAAAAAACTACTCCTATGAAATAATACATTATAGCTCATAAACAAAGTAACAAAACAAACTAAGTGAAAGCATAAAAGAAGCGCAATGCATACCTACTCCATATTGGATTGGTGCACCTTGGGTATGTGAAGGATCCCTTTCCCAGTCCTAGATAAGATTGAATGAAGATAGACAAAGAGATAATATTAACTCAAGTTTCCTATAGTAAGAATGCTCAAATTGTAGATGCCAATGAAGGAGAAAACCCCTTCAATTTATAGGTGAGGTTGAGAGAAGAAGAGGCAAAGTTGAGGAATGTGCGACTAATCCTCAACCAATAGATTCATGCCACTTGTCAAAATGTGAGAGGAGAAAGCTTGAGCAAATTTTGGCCTTTGTGTAAGATAAATGCAATTAGGTGAGTTTGAAATTTGAAAAATGTCATTAAATGCATATGGTTGAGAGATTTGGGGGAAAATTTGTTTGGAAAAAAAATTCAAACAAAGGGAGTTAATGAGGGCATATTCCTTGGGAATATGATTTGTGAGGAAAATAGAGCTTTTAAATCAAAATAAATGATTTATTGTGCAAGTGGGAAAAGCTAGAGGATGAGACATGGGTTAGGCTTAGTTTTAATCATGGATTTGACTAATTAAGTTGATGATTAGGTGATGTGATATTTGATTTATATTTTTGGATTTGTTTGAATCAAATGAGAGGAAAATTATCATTAAGAAATTTAATTAAACATTTGGGTTTATTTAATTAAATGGAAGAACTTTAGGAGATTAATCAAATAATTTAATTTATTTAATTAAGGAGAATATGATTAAATATAATATTAATGCATGATGTTTATTTTGCATGTCTACATTTTTCCCCTCTTTGAAGAAATGTACTTGTTCCATTGGTTCAAATAATAATGTCACCGATATCAAAATTAAAATAAATTCTGATTTTTTCGGATGCCTCAGCGGAAATGGGTATGTTAGTACATTGCCCCCTCAAAAGATCGAGCGAAAAGATTCAATTTGAGGTCGATATCGTGACAAAGATGTTCAAAATGGATGTATGGAAAGTTAGACTAACAGGTCTATATGATAATGATGATGTAAATAAGATGTTTTTTTTTAAGATGCTTAGAATAAAAAATCTATATTATCCTAAACAACTTATATGATGATGTAAATGAGATGTTTGGAAGATTATTAGAATATAAAATATATATTATTTTAAACATCTTAAATGATGATGCAAACGAGATGTTTGGAAGATGCTTAGAATAAAAAATCTATATTATTTTAAACATCTTAAATTATTATGCAATGTATGTGAGATGGATGAGATGGATGATGTTATTCTATGATGATATAACATGATTATACAAGATGAGAGTGTGGATGAAGGATGGATGCATTGTTAGCATGAAAGAGGATAAAAGAATGAGAGGGATCAACCCTTAAATCCAAGAAGATGCAGAAGTCCAACAAGTCCATTAGTCATCGAGACTTTATTAGATATGATGAGGAATGATGATTATATATTTCTTATCTAGGGATGGGAGAAATAAAGAGCATACCCTTATTTATGTTTGATAACACACATAGGTGTGATGCATCAAGGTATAAAGAACTAGGATTGCGTTGTGCCTAGTGTGATAGAATTTGAATTATCAAATAGATAGGAGTACTCTTGTTCACACTTGACAAACGAAACCTTATTCGGAGTATAGTTCATATATTCTAGATATCTCATACTGAAACATAAAAAGGAAAGCCTTCTTATGTGGTCAAAAATACACCTAAAACATCCTCCCTAAAAATAAAACAAAGCATGCATAATGAAGTTATTTTCCAAGAACATCCAACAAGCACAACAGATAAAAGGATAATGATCATTTCCCCATTCCTTTCTCTCTAAACCTATTTAGTTTAGGCATCATCGAGAGGTTCTTGGAATGAGCACAAAATAAGATAAGTCAAAAAGACCAAGATAAAGTAAACAAATAACCTAATTTTCTTTGTACCGCTAGCCAAGACTAAACTATGGTGATACTTGATGTTGATGCCCATCACAGCAAGGTCACATTCCTAGGAAATGTTGTGATCAGGGTTTTGATGAGATTTATTGGATGATAAGCTATTGATACTCTAAGTTGACCAACTTGCTGACTTACGGATCTAGATTTGAGAATTTTGATGATTAGGTTCACCCTTTTGGACCTACTAGACTTTCTTTTGATTTCCTTACCAAAGGATGAAGGCAACGACAATTTATTATGAGCAGTGATTATTGCGGGTGAAACCGAGATGACACAAATGCACCATTTTGGGGGTTTTAAAATGTTTTGAGACTATTTTTGGAATATTCAGATGTTTTACAAATATTTTTGGTATTTTCAAGATTTATGAAGAGAGACTAACTTAAATACCTATCCTAGGGGTCGCGGGAGCTGATCAATATATTATCCTTGCCTACGTTATACACATAGAGACCATGTAATTCAACTAAAGATAGACTTGACTCAATGATGAGAACGATAGGAAAATGGATATCCATTGCAATGGACGCCTAAATGACTGACCTAAAATGTGAAATAGGTGGGAAAATGGTTTACCATTGTGATGGATGCCTAAAGAACTAACCAAAAATGCCTCAGGGGATGATCAAAGATCAACCTTGCCTATGTTCAAGCTCAGAGATGATGTAGTTCGGCTGACATTTTTTGAATTTTTTTGAATTTTTGAGATTTTTTTGGATTTTGATATGATTTGGATGTTCTTGGATTTTGGATTTTCTGATTTTTTGGATTTTTTTTATTTTTTGAATGTTTTGGATTTTTTATTTTTTGATATTTTTTGAATTTTTGATTTTTAAGGAAGATTAAAATAATATACACGAATCCAATCTGATGTGGGTACAGGAACATGCCCCCACCGTGATGCAATAGACTACTTCAATAAAGGAAGAATGACTGACCTTAGGAATATGCCAAGTAGTACTATGGTGGAACATGATACAAGCACAAGATCAAGCTATGGTACAGATGTGAACGAATGGTGGAAGGATAGATGGAAGGTAATGGATAAGTGAGTGCACAGAATAGGCCATGAAGATCCTGGTGGATTGAGAGTGCTTTATTTATGCTTGGTGCCTATTTGCTAGGTTTTCACCAAGGTACTTATCCAAAGCACCACCGAAGTGGTTTTCGCTAAAGGACAATTTTTTCTTAGCTATTTTCAATCCTTTTTTTTAATTTTATAATTGGATTTTTGTATTTTTGTATTTTTTGTTGTTTTCACGAAGATGCCTATTTACTAAGTTTTCATTAGGGTGACAATTTTTTAAGACAGTTTTTGTTTTTTTGTATTTTTTGGTTCTATACCTTGCAATATTTTAGGCATAAAACGTTTAGAGATGGGAGTTGTTTAGGGGCTTCTACATAGGCTCACCTTCTGGTGTTAAAATTTGATATGCCCATGTTTAATAGCTTGTCCTGATGATGAAAGGTCCCAACCAGTTGGGCTCAAATTTACCTTTTCTATCTAGGTTTGGCATGTTCTTTCAGTTCGCAAACTTGGAAGGTGTGTCTCCTAATCTTCTTGTTGTAGGAGAGCTTTAGGCTATTCTAATAGACCTGTAGATGGTTGAGGGCATCCATGCATCATTATCTAATAAATCCAACTCATTTAACCTTGAAACCCGATATTCCTCCTTTGTAATGAGGTTTTATAGTTATATCCTTAATGATGGGAGCTCAATCTGGATTGGGAGGATGGATTTTGACCCATAGACTAGGGAGAATGGGGTGGAACCTATTGGTGTGTGGATGCCAGTACAATAGGCCCATAAGGTAGGATTTAGCTACAAATTCTTGTCATAGCCAGTGTCATTGACTATCTTTTTAAAGATTTTGAAGATGGTTTTATTAGTGGCTTCTTCTTTGCCATTTCCTTGGGGATAGTACAGAGTGGAAAAGTGATGTTGGATATTGAAATTTTCACAGAAATCGTGAACATCTTGGTTCTTGAAAAGTGTCCCATTATCTAAGATAATAGCTTGGGGGACATTGTATAGACAAATGAGCTAGTTCAGGATGAACTTGGATATATGCTTTCTTGTTATGTAGGTCATGGGAATTTCTTTGACCCATTTTGTAAATTACTCTATGGTGGTGATGATGAATTTGTGGCCATTGGATGAGGTGGGTGTGATTTTTCTGATGAGATCGAGCCCCCACTATGAAAAGGGCCAAGGTGTAACAATAGGATGAAGCTCTTGAGTTGGTGCATGAATAAGGTCTCCATGTTGTTGGCACTGTAAAAACTTTCTAACAAAGTCGTGTGCCTCTCTTTCCATTGTTCGATAGTAGTATCCAATTCTCAACAAATTTTTAGCTAAGGTCATACCACTTGAGTGTGAACTAAAAATACCATAATGGACCTCAGTCAGAGAAGTCAGGGCTTCCTCAAGATTTAAGCAATGTAACAAGGTTCCTTCAATACTCCTGCAATAGAGGGTTTCTCCTAGGATGACAAAATGTAAGGACCTTTTGAAAAAGGATTGTTTGAGGTTTGGGGTTATGTCAGTTGGGAGGACTCCTATTCTTAAGTAGGTGTAAACGTCATGATACTAGGGATCATCGGGAACAATGAGTTCACACACATATTATGACTTTGGTACTTGAATGTGGGTGCAAGAAGATGCTCTACCAAGAATTCATGTTTTGGGACATTGCGAGGGATATTCAGTAAGGATCCAGTTGTTCCCATGGCATGACATTCTCTATTGTTAGCCCTTGGTATCTGCTCAAAGGTGATATCAATGAATGATTCTTTGAGGCTCTCTACTAACTTCTTGTATGGTGTCAACTTAACATCCTTAGTTTGGTACTCTCCATTGAATTGGTTGATAATAAGTTGTGAATCCCCATAAACCATTAGTGCCATGACCCGCCACTATGTTGCAATCTTGAGACCTATGGTTAAAGCCTCATACTTTGCAATGTTGTTAGTGTAGGGGAGTGCCAATTTGTAGGATCTAGGTATAAAATCCTCTTGTGGGGTGATGAAGAAAACACTGGATCCTGATCCATGTTGTGTGTATGATCCATCGAAGTAGAGTTTCTAGTGATTGGCTATGCTGAGATTAAAGATGGATTCATCTAGAAACTCTTATATGAGTAGATTCTCTGAATAGATTGGAGCCTCTGCCAGGTGGTCTATAATTGTCTGCCCCTTGATATCCTTGCACTCTACATATCCAATATCATGCTATTTCAATATCATGACCCACTTGGTTTTTTGTCTTGTGAGAGTGGCCTTCGAGAGTAGGTACTTTAGTGGATCTATGTTTGCAATCAGCATGATTTGATGAGCCAACATCTAGTGTCTGAATTTTTTGGCAACAAACACAACTACCAGGCAAGCTTTTTCTATTGGTGTGTAGTTTATCTCATGCCCTACCATTTTCCTTTTTATGTAGTATATCGCTCTCTCTCTTCCATTTTCATCATGCTGAGCTAAAAGAGCATCGAGAGCTGCAACAGTTGCTGAAATGTATAGAATTAGTGGTTTTCCTAGAATAGGTGGAATTAACATTGGTGGTGTAAGTAGATAACACTGGTGCAATAAGTATATATTATTTGATTTTACCAAATTCTTGATCACACTTGTTGTCCCACTTTTATTGTACTCCCTTGTGGAGTAGATGAGAATATGGGATCTGTTTATCCACTAGTTGTGCTATGAATATGTGGATGGATTGGAGCCTTCCTTGTAGGCCTCTGAGTTGTTTTAGTTTTTTGGGTGCTTCCATGTCAAGGATCACCTTGAATTTGGAGAGATCCACTTCTATTCCTCTCATTGATACTATATATCCCAGGATTTTTCTTGATTGCACCCCAAAGACACATTTCTTGGGGTTAAGTCTAACCTTGTATTTCTCCAATTTGTCAAAGATGGCACTTAGAGTCACTATGTGATCCTTTCTCTTCCTTGACTTGGCCAATATATCATCCACATAATCTTCCATAGTTTTTTGAATCATGTCATGAAAAATTATTGCCATGGCCTTTTGATATGTTTCTCCCGTATTCTTTAGCCCAAATGGCATCATGTTCCAGTAGTAAGTCCTCCATGGACATGTAAATGTTATCTTATATTGGTCTTCCTTTGCTATCATAATCTGGTTGTACCCTAAGAATCCATTCATCAATGATGGCATTTCATGTCCAGTCATCATGTCCACTATCATAACAATGTTGGGTAGTGGAAATTCATCCTTAGAACATGCTTTGTTTAGGTCTCTGAAATCAGTGCAGATATAGATGCCCCAATTTGGCTTTGACACTGGAAAAATATTGGACACCCATTCTGGATAATCAATAGGGTGTATAAAAATGGCATCCAAGAGTTTCTGTAATTCCACCTTCACTAGCAAGGCTATCTAGGGGTACATTTTTCTCAACTTTTGTCTTACTGGCTTTTCCCATGGGTAGACAACTAAGTGATGAACCATGACTTTTGGATCGAGACTTGACATGTCAGCATAGGTCCATGTGAATTTAACCTTTCTTTATCTTAGAAATGCAGCCAATAGTTCTTGTTCTTCTTTCATAATTTATTCAACATAAAAGGTGATGTGTGGCACTGCTTCTGTTCCTAGATTGACGGGATTGCACTGTTCTTCTAAAATTGCTAATTTCTCTTGATGAAATGCAATAGTGGGATGTTGAATCCTTCATCCTCTAGCACCTCACATAGGTTTTCACCATTGGATGCATCCTTTATTTTTACTATTATATGGTTAGAGAGTGCCACAATGTGGTTTTCACTCAATGACCTTGAGCTTATTCTCATTCTTTTTCTTTTGCAACTGAAGGACTCAATCGTCTCCCCGTAATAGGCCTATGTGTCCAGTGTGATGTCAAATCCAGATTTATGATCTCTGCATGGTAATGTATCCCTTAGTCACATGAATTCTAAGAGAGCCTCATCATTTTTGAATGTTTCTAGAACCGATGGTCCTCGTTGGTCATAGTCAATGAGTTGGGGGTAAACTAGGTGTATTTTGTGAGTTTGGTGGTCTAAATAAATGGATGAGGTACTAATCATGAGTAAGGAGGAGTCTTCAAAAATTATGGGAAGGCCGGTCATGGTATCCTCATCATCACTACTACTACATCCATCAATTATGTCGAAGGTGAAATTATCTAGGGGTAGACCTGTGGATATGGGTAATTGAAGAGTGGCTACTAATAACTGAGGGGGAAACCCGACTGCTCTACTAGGGGTATCTCTGCCATGAATGGTTATACTCAGAGGGGTACATCCAAGGCCCAAATTTCTCATTCATATTTCTACAATGATGGGCTCCAGTCGTCCATCATTGTTCCTTCCAAGGCTTTCATTTCTATTGTAGCCCATACTAAGCATCATTTGCAGTCCTCTGCTAGCTTCATCCATGGGTAGGGTGGGTGTGGGTATTTCATCTTGGTGTAGTGAGCTTGTAATGTCTCTTTCTTCCACATTTTCTCGATTGAGATCCCCCCAATGGTGGAATCTAGAAGGGTCTACCCTAAAAGTGTGGATAGGTGTTTCAACTGGTTGGGGTTGCCCATGTGACCTAGGAGATTGTGATAACTCTCCTACAACAAAATCATTTTTCTTGATTTTGTAATCTCCACACCCATTGTCCTAGATCATGAGCTTGATGTTGGATATATCAGGTATGGAGGGTGTCTTTGTCACAAAAGTGGAGGTGAGGTTAGATGGATCTATATAGGGAGTGGATGGGCCTTCATCATTCTTTGGTACTTGGGGAATTTTGTAAAACTTGGCTTCCAAGTTTTTGCAATAGGCGAATGGCTCCATATCACCATGTATTGTGACCTCCTCATTCTAATATGAAATTTTTACACATTGGTGAAATGTTGAGGTGGTTTCCTTCATCCCATGGATCCATCAGCATCCCAAGAGGATATTGTAGGGTAAATCAAGGTCGAGGACCTGACATGTGGTTTTCATGATAGTTGGCCCTACTTTAATTGGGATCTTGATAGTGCCTTGAGACACTCTTTCCTAGTCATCATATGCTCTAATGCTAATGTATTTGTTAGTTTTGATGGAGTCTTCTGAGATTCCCAAGTTCTTTATAAGTTTAAGCAAAAAAATATTGAGGCTTGCGCCTCCATCCACCAGGACCCTTTTGACCTTTTCTTGTGAACTAGTACTTGAAGGTGAAGTGCACAATTGTAAGATAGCTAGACAGGGAAGTCTTGATCGAAAAAGGTGAGGATATTTGGGGTGACGATGTTACCAACCATAGCCTACAATTATTTCGTATCAAGGTTAGTGGAGACAGTGGATGCAGCTAATGCTTGATCAAGGATTTTCCTATGGGTGACAGAAAAATTTAGTAACTCCATGATGGAGATCTGAGTGGAGGTTCTTTTTAGCTGGTCAATGACATTATAATCATAGGGCACAAATTTTGGATTTGAGATGGGGGTCTTAGATGGTTGTGTTGCCCCTACAATAGTAACATTGTTGCCACCTATGCTGACTCCACAATCAATGTTGGCTCCTTTGATGCTAATGAAAGTGACCATTTCATCTATGCATGCAATGATGTCTTCATATGTAAGGTTTGCACCGACATATTTTGTTTTCCTTTATTGTTTCCTTGGTTATTTCCTTGATTATTTTCCTAATTGTGGTTGGGCATCGGATTCATGTATATTTTGAGATCTTGATTTCTAGTGGGTTGCTCGACACTTGATGACGTTCTCATTGACCAAATTTTTCATGATGGATTAAATTGACTCCCCAAGGGCTATGAATTTCATTTGGGGGGAAACTTGTTTCACGAAGGTGGTCCTCCTTGATTATTGAGATTATTGATCTGATTTTGGGGTGGTTTCTAGTTTACCACATTTTTTTATGTGTTATTTTGGTTGTTGTTCTAGAGTTGATGATGATGTGTTTGATTATTTTTCTTGGGAGTGTTGACGTCATTTCAGTTCTTCGCCAATGTGTTAGGTTTGTCATTATAGCTAGTGGATGGGCAACTATCCTAATGTTTAGGATAAGTGGGCATGCCCCCTTGTGTAACAAGAGCTCGTTCAATATTGAGCACCTTGGGGACCAGTTGATCATACATAATGATGCATTGCATCTTCAGATAGAATTCCAATTTTTTTTTGTGTTGGAAATGATGGTATAGAATTGTTTCTCTTCTGGCATGGCCCACTTGTTTTTATTGGCCTTGGCTCGACATCGTTGGAGAAAGGCGGTGAATGATTCCCCCTTACCTTGTTTGAGTGTTGAAAGTTCTTCCAAACTAACATCCACATAAATGTTGAATGCATAATTTTAGAGGAATGCGTCTTTAATTTCCTAAAATGTTTTAATGCCAATAGGCAAACAAGAAAACCATTCCATAGCATCACCTGCCAAGCTTCGAGGGAATAGCCACATTAGATACATTTTATTGTAGCTAACTTTCCTACAATGTACCTAAAACTCCTTGATGTGATCTTCAGAGTTTCCCATCTCATGGTATTTATCAAATTTGGGGATTTTGAATCCATTCAGGAATGGTACCATTTCCAAGCTTCTGTCAAATGGATAGGGGCACAATTTTGTAGGTGTCCTGACTATCTTCCTTGATTGAAGATTCAACACTTTCTATGAGAGAAATTTGATCTATGTCATCACATCACCTTGTGGATCAAGAGGTGCGGTGAATATGTTCTGGGGTGTGGGATTGATGGGTGGGAAGTTGGTGTGGTTTTTTTGTAAGCTTTGTTGAGTTGCATGCGTTTGTTCTTGAGCCAATAATTCTTTTTGTTGGTCTTTTTATTGTTGTACCAACAATGATAGTTGTTGATCATGTTGTTATTGCACCAACAACGCTTGTTGTTGGTTGTATTGTTGGTGTGCCAACAATGCTTATTATTGGTCATATTGTTGTTGTAATTGATAGTCTTGCAAGGCTTGTTGATATGATTCTTATTGCGTTTTCAATTGTACTTGGTACTATGCTTGGACTTGTTCTTATTGAGCTTGGAATTGGGCTTATGCTTGAGCATGTGCTTGTTGGATTATCTATGCAATCTGAGTGACATGTGCAGCTTGTGTAGCTTGTACGGCTTGTGCAGTGTATGTAGCTTGGGTGGCTTGAGCTTCTTGCGTAGCTTGTGCAACTTTTTATTTTTGTAATAAGGCTTGGCCTTGTGTAGCCTGTTGTGCAGCTAATTGTGCTTGTGCTTGTTGAGCAACTAGTTGTGCAGCTTGCTGATTTTGGAGTGTTTTTTGCTGGGCAACTTGTTGAGCAACTTGCAACATCATGGTAAATGAATTGGTTGTGTTGCTCCTTGGTGGTAATGGTGGTGGGTTGGGAAGAACACCAACTATTGTGATGAGCGGAATGATCATGTTAATGATCTAGGTTTGAGCTATGAAAGGTGTGATTGAGGTTCTTGGTCCCTGAGAAATGATGCTTTGAGGAATGGTGGATGTATTGATCAATGTGATTGTTTGGATGGTTGTCATCTATTTTCGTGATACATAGGCATATCTGGTGGATTTGATAAAGTGTTCTGACTTGAATGGTTGATGATAGGAAGATAAGGGAAACCTAACCCAAGGGATGATGTAGATGTGAGTGGTAGGGGTGGAATCCCTAGAAGTGATTATGATGGATCCAAGATTCCCCCTTCTCTAAATAGGTCACCTTATCCTTGTGAGATAGGGAGAGAGGTTTGCATGTCCAAAGGATAATTTGGTGTTGCATGAAATGAGGATCAATTGGTATGATCATGAAATGTGAGCAAGAGGTAAGGGTTTAATGGATTTACCGAGATGGATTGATCTGATGTGGCACTTGCATTCAACCATAATTTTTTCACAAGGTGATGTTTTTGGAGTTTGTGAAACATGACACTTCCCTTGTTAACAACTGGAGGGGTTGAAGTGATAGATGATATGATTTTGGGAATGTCTTGAGTGACACTTTGAAGTGGAAGTGTGTATGCAACTAAGGGAATGATACTAAGAGACCTCTCCAAAATGGTGCTTACGTCAAAGTCAGAAGGGATTTTAGCCCCTTCTTTTTCCAGCTCTAACATGTATTGGGATGGGTACAACCTTAGAATCGCACTGACAATTCAGTGGTTCTTAGGGTTTTGTACCATATCTAGAAGTTCTGATTGTGTCATCCCATTTTCAGTGATGTCCTTTATGTGACATTCCTCTTGAGAATTTCGAGGTACTTGAGGAGGATTGATTGGGAGGTCAATGGTTATCGCCAAGTCGAATGTTGTTTTGGTTTGACTTAGATCACTTGAAATGGATATTTCTTTGTTTTTCTCCATATTATTCTTGTGTTGAGATCATGTTTGAACCATAAAATAGAGATCAATTTTTTAGGAATGTAAGAGATGAACCTCTAACCCCTTAGATTGTTCTAAACCTTAGGCTCAAAGAAGAGAAGAACTAGGATAATTTAAGGATCAAAGTGATGATGGGGATGACATAAATGAAAGATGGGTGATAAAGATGAATGAAACTCTTGAAGAACCTTGAGGGAGATGCTAAAATTTAGGACTTGATTGATTGATTTTGATGGATTGATAGTTTGAATAAGTGTGTTAAGTCAAACAAAAGTGATAATGCACTTGTAAACTCTAGGAAGTTGTGTTATCCTAGAATAAACTCATACATAAGGTATTTTGACTAAGTGTGTTAAGTCAAACGAGGTGATTATGGGTTTGATAATTTGGCTAAGTGTGTTAAGCCAAAAAAAGTGATAATGAACTTGTAAACCCTACGAAGTTGTGTTATCCTAGAGTAAATAAACAAGATGATATTTTGACTAAGTGTGTTAAGTCAAAAAAATTGGTTTTGATTTTTCCTAGTAGTTTAGCATAAATGATGTTCACAAAGTTTCCAAGAGTTTTTGGTGAGGCGATTTTTGACTAATTTTGATGGTTGAGAGGTGGATGAGCATGATTAATTTTGATCCTAGACTTGACCTAGATAACAGTCATTAGAAGACCTCGATTTTGAAGAACATGCTTGACTTCCTATGTGAGAAAAGAAAACATTTCAAAAAGCTCAAGATTTTGTTGATAATAGAACTCATACAAGTTAGGGTTGTTTCTTGAAGCTTTCTTGTAAAATTTGTAAACCAATCTTTCTCTAACTTCGAGAAGTCTTTCAAGATGCTCCTCATGAGCTTTTGGACTAAGAATTTTGAACTTGGGTTTCCAAATTTTGATCCTACGGGAAATCATTTGAGAGAACTCATGTGTGTGATCGATTGTCTTTATCTTTGATTAATGAATTATTTTTACCACAAACAATTATTTGATTAAAGTTTCAAACAAAATTTCTATGTCTTAATTCCTTTTCATTCCATAAGGTCCATTATGTGAAAATCAAGGTTTCAAGAGCATAGTTCCCTAAGTTGAGTTTAGTGAAAAAAAATGATGATTAAACCCAAGTACTTAGAAACCTCTAAGGATTGAATCCCTAGGGTAAACAAGAGCACTTAGATTTATCAAAGGATATTTGTTTCCTCCAAAGGGTTTGAAATTTTGAATTTCTTTGTGATTGTTTGTTTTCCAATGACAAGCACAACCCTAGGCTGAAAAGACAATATTTTTTGGGTTCCCACTTGGATAAATCCAGCTGTGCATATTCAGTGCGGATGTTTAGATGCTTGACCACACAAGCTCCCCCTTATAGTGCACTTGCTTCTCGGGTCAATCAAGCATCAATACCCATGAATCTCCAATGGTATACTTTTCATCTCAACAAAAAAATTGCATGTATATGTGGGAAGGCTTCAAAGGACATGAGCTTTTGCACCAACAAATAGATAGGATTTTTGTCTTTGCTAAACAAGGGGTTTTAATGTGGGCATTTTGTTCATGGGGGACTATCCATGTGGCGAGACACCATTTCTGCCCTTCTCGTCAAAATAATCCTCATGATATTGGCCTTTGTTCCAATATCCACACTTATATCTTGGGTGGAAGTCACTTGGCTTTAGCGTGTTTCCCGTTGGGTCATTCCCTTGGGTAATTACTTTTTTCCACAAGGTAGGCCCTCAAAGATAAAAAAAAGTGAGTAAGAAATATCTATAACTCGATCAATATTTGTCACAACACAAAGAGAGAGAATGTAGGCAATATCCTCCACTCACACTCGCAAGTTTTGTTTAATTTTTAAGGTACCCAAATTGAAATGTGGAGGCAATCTTTTATGCAACTTAATGTCACCAAAAAGACTTTTGATTCTCAAGATCGCCGTGAAGCGCGAGAGAAGAACATACACCTTTTTGAATGAAATTACTTTGCAAAAATATTACAAAACACAAAAGCACATGTTCATTTTAATCTTCAAAGTCAAAATTGAGTTCTTTTTAAAGCCCCAAAATTGAAATGTGAGAGTTGTTTGTCAAATTTTTAGAACCCAAATTGAAATTTAGTAAGGAACTAAGGTTTAATATTTAATCCAACTTGAAAGATGATCAAATAAATGATTAACTTTAAACCCCAAAAGAAAGGTGATTTGGTTTGAAATAGAAAAGGAGAGCATAAAATGGAAGCCCTAGATTATAACAACAAGCATTAAAAAACAATCTTTTCAAGTCTTCATTCTAATGTTCAGTTTTCTAACTCCACTCCACTTGCATTTGTTCAATTTCGATGCTCAACTTCCAACACCAACCTTCAAAAATTACAAAAAAATCACAAGTAATATTTATGATATGGAATCAATGAAGCAATGTCAAAAAAAGAAAAATAAAAAGTTATCCCTGTCATGCAATGTCTCTACAAGAAAAAAAATAATGATGAGAGTATAATAAAGAAATAAATATTTTTATGAAAACCCCCGAGATGTTGAATGATCTCTTTCTAATGCCTCCTCAGAAAAAACTATAATAGTGCCATTTGATTTCACACATCCATCTTATCCTCTTTTCTTTCATCCTCCTATTCTTTTTAACAACATCCACAAACAAGAAAAGTAGGCGTCCTTTGTGATGTCAAGTTGGGAGCACCAACAAGACTAGGACATGGGAACTAGCATGCTTATTGCCAACAATAGTAATGGTACTATAGATGTATTAAATAACAAAACGTATTCACTCATCTTATTTGGCGAGATATCACCTTACATGCAATTTATTATGATAAGTACCCATCCATTCATTAAATAATCAACTTGCACAGTAGAAAAACAAATGATCAAACTTTTAGCTTCAATGTCGCTAGCCAATTCTTCGTAATCACATCAAAGGAGAAATCAAGAACATAATGCCTACTTTCGGTTTGTTACTATTCACTTCTATGATCTAGGGATGCTCATTTATTACACTTCACTATAGAAAGTTAAAAATTCCTCAATGACCATCAAATTTTAACATGGTTTCTTAAAAACTACATTCTTAGCATGTTCACAAACTACATAGAAGTTGAATAGGAAGCAACCTATGCTGACATTCTTGTATCAGCAAATCCCACACTCTTTATGGCTAATTTTTATAGTTGATACTTAAAATTTTGAGTCCTATCTATAAGTGTAAATAGTTCAATATGTGAATTATTGTATTATTATTATTTTTCCAAAGAGAAAAAAAAAGGTTGGATGGCTAGTAGATTATTTTCTATCGTTGTGTTCTTAATCTGTATTTATTCCATTTCTCAAAACTTAATAAGGGTGACTACAGAGTTTGATAAGAATGTGTTTACTATGCAAGCCACAAATTACTAAAGATTATATGATGTCCCTAAAGTTGTAAATTTGGTCTCATGGCATGACTCAAATATTGGGTATTTTTATCGTTGTGCTCATGTACATGTGAAACAGATAGAAGAATTCCCAATCGTTCAAATTATGATATCTAATAAATAGTCTATTTTCCAATCTCCTCCAAAATTTGTCTCTATCCACATTGAATGAGAAACAATCTCCAATGATCACACTAAACTGTACGCACTATCTGACAGCCCAAAATGAAAATGCCAATTACTCTGATGACCACACTAAATCGTACGCGCTATCTGACAACCTCAATGAAAATGCCAATTAGTGATAGAAGGCTTTAGTGGCATGGTTTCTTGGATTGTAATGATTGAAGAACATAAAAAATATATTTAAAAACTTTCAAGCTTAATGCATTTGGCACGCATAAAATATAAACAACAAATACAAGTTGAAGAGCTTTCAAGATAATGGAACTAACAGGGATAAAACCGAATTCCAAATTCTAGTGGATAGCACAAGGCATTCGAACTAATCGATAGGAGGCCTTAGAGACATTTTTTCATGGACTGGAATAATAGCAGCACACATGCAACATGAATTTAATTTTTAAAAAACTTTATAAACTTTCAAGCTTAATGAAATTGGTAGGCATAAAGCCGTATTCCACAACCTTTGACAAACATTTTTATTTGCCTGTGCCAAAATGGAAGACACACCCTTTTGACGGAATGTTGTTAAGAAAACATGTAAGATAGATTAGCAATGAGTGAATGATACTTCTTTACAATTTTTTCAATGACACCTCAAAGGGATATTCTCTAACATTGATCTGGTTGAAAGGGCGTACAAAATCTTCAATTTCTACAAACCTTTGACATGCATAAACTGTTGAAATTACTTTAGAAACTTTATACTTTAAAGTTACTATAGTTGGCAGGTAAAAAATGAATTCATAAAAGCTTTAGAAACTTTCAGATTAACCCCATTGACAAAATTAAAGGTTGACACCATACAATTTTTAAAGAAATTTTCAAATTGACAAACTTAAAGCCACGCTCACAATACCATTTTGGAAAGACTTTAAAACTAAATGCATGTAGCATGCGTAAAACTGAATCCCATGAGCGTAGAGTTGATTGCTAAAATTAGAATGCAAGGATTGTAAGACCTTTAATAACAAATAAATTATTTTCCATTGAGAATGAACAAAACCGCAGCTTAAAAAATGATATAAAGATACCAAAGCAAAGTTAATGGAAAACAAAAGCTATAAATTCAAAATTCCCTCCTTCTAGCGCCACATGTGAGCATGTAAATCTAAAAATTAGATATAAAATCCAACACTCATTAGCATGGTGAGTTCAAGACTAAGCAAATAAACAAATACTCCTATGAAATAATACATTATACCTCATAAACAAAGTAACAAAACAAACTAATTGAAAGCATAAAAGAAGCACAATGCATACCTATTCCATATTGGATTGGTGCACCTTAGATATGTGAAAGAGCCTTTTCCCAATCTTAGATAAGCTTGAATGAAGATAGACAAAGAGATAAGATTAAATCAAGTTTCCTATAGTAAGAATTCCCAAATTGTAGATGCCAATGAAGGAGAAAACCCCTTTAATTTATAGGTGAGGTTGAGAGAAGAAGAGGCAAAGTTGAGGAATGTGAGACTAATCCTCAACCAATAGATTCATGCCACTTGTCAAAATGTGAGAGGAGAAATCTTGAGCACATTTTGGTCTTTGTGCAAGATAAATGCAATCTGGTGAGTTTGAAATTTGAAAAATTTCATTAAATGCATATGGTTGAGAGATTTGGGGGGAAATTTGTTTGGAAAAAAAAATCAAATAAAGGGATTTAATGAGGGCATATTCCTTGGGAATATGTTTTGTGAGGAAAATGGAGCTTTTAATAAATCAAAATAAATGATTTATTGTGCAAGTGGGAAAAGCTAGAGGATGGGACATGGGTTAGGCTTAGTTTAAATCATAGATTTGACTAGTTAAGCTAATGATTAGGTGATGTGAATTTGATTTATGTTTTTGGATTTGTTTAAATCAAATGAGAGGAAAATGGTCATTTAGAGATTTAATTAAACATTTGGGTTTATTTTAATTAAATGGAAGAACTTTAGGAGATTAATCAAATAGTTTAATTTATTTAATTAAGGAGAATATGATTAAATATAATATTAATGCATGATGTTAGTTTTGCATGTCTACAAAACCCTTCCTTTATACTTTTAAAATTTTAAAAAATTAAATATAATGAGAAAGATAATACTTCTAATTTTAAAAATATTACTAAATAATTTTTTATTTTATCAAATCTTAATAAATAATAAGAAAATTATATATATAATTTTATAATTTATAACTATTAGTAACATTTTCTCAAACTTAATTTGAAAATGAACATTGTAATTATTTAATCATCTTCCTAACATAGTTAGGCTATAACCTATTACTATACTACACCTTTATTTATATATGACTCAAAATATATACCACTAAAGCAAATGGCTCCATTATTTTTAGAATACTTCTTGATGAGCTATAAATGGAGGAAAATCCTAATTTTAGTCGAGTCATCTACATGTGTAGAATTTCAAATAATTAAACTAGTTTATCTATCTATAGAAAATTTATATAATTAACATTGTAAGATATCTTTTTTGCACTTTTCCCTTGTAACAGGGGACTTAGGGAAAAATTTTCATAATCAAATATGTCAGAATCAACATTAATATTATCTTCTATACTTTCAAATCCTTTGTCAAACCGTACTCTTTTAGATCTTTCTTTGTCTTCTCCTCCCTCTTGATCTAGTTGTAGTTCCATCGATAATGTAGGGAGGAAATCAAATGAGACAAAATAATAATTTGCACTTCCAATTTGAAGAGTTTGTCAAAGTAAATTCCTATTTCTAAATAACATAAATTTATTGGTCAGTTCTACTAAAAAACAAGGTTATATCTTACAAATCATTAATTTTGAGTAAAGATAATCAAGATTCTTTAGTAAATAAATTATAAATTAATGTCTCCCAAAATATTTTGACATTCATAATGCCAATTTGAAAGATGGAAATATAAGTTTCTAGTCTAGGTATGGGCATGAGTATAGTATAAACATAGGAATAAATTAAAAATATACAACTATAATATATTTCACTATCAGATACCTGAGACAAAGGTTTTTTGTTATACAAAGTTAAATAATATATTTAACTATCAAATACATGAGACAAAGGTTTCCACAAAAAAATGATTCATTTTTCACATTTAAGATAGCCTTATTTTTCCCAAATATCTTATCTAAATGGTGAAAATTTGGTAAATCCTTCTATAAAAAGTTAAAACTCAAAGTCTGTCACTATGAATCTTTGGATGTTAAAGATAATTTCCTAAATATGTAAAGGAAAAATAAAATTAGGTTACTGATAAGGTCCCTAAACAAATGTGTTCTACATTTCCATTCACCCCATTGCAAAGACTATTTACCAATGTTTTGAACCTAAAAAATAGTCAAAACTCAAACTTGCATTAGTTTCTATGGGTAGCAATGTACTTAAAATAGATTAAAGTGAGGAAATGTGAGTGCTAAATTTCTAACATGTAGTCAATGGAGGATTCGTTGGCATCCTCTCCAATATTCAATAGAAAAAAATAGTTAACTAAGTAGAGAACACAACACCCAATCAACAACCCTAAATTAGCAATCACGATCTGCACTATATACCTCATCATGTAAGACCAACATGTAGACATCTTGAGATGCAACATTCAGGGCACCAACCTACACCAAAGAATATTAGATTGAAGGTTACCATAATCTTCACAAAATGAAAGAAGGTAGTGCAAGATAAATGAAGGGTATTATTCCACTATAAGTGATGATAAAACTTAAACTAGAGATTCAAAATATGCAAACATTCTTGGAGCCATGAGTCCTTTTCCCACCATTTTAGGTAAACCACAAAAAAAATCTCTGGGCACAGAGTGCCAATGCTAAAAACCATCACATAGTCCTCCTTTTGAACATAAATTAGACCTTAAAATGGTAGAAGTCTAAAAACCTAATGCTTACTACCATTTGAACAAACAAAAATATGGAAAAATTCTATCATAAGTGTTGAGGGTGGAAGATAATATTGGTATATTGATGAACACTTGTAATAAGTTTCAAAGGGACCTCCAACAATGAACACATGCTAGAAATCTAGTGAAAACCTATAATAAACCCTAGTAGAAAGTTTACAATTCTAGTGAGGAAGGAAAATTGCAAAAAATGCCCCCATGTAGAAAATTTTGGTTTTTGGGGGTTCAAATGAACTTTTGGTTCAAGCGAACCCAAAGGGGGTTCGCTCGAACACTCAAACTCCCCTTTAAGTGAACCTATTTAATGGTGGTCCCACCATATTCCACATTTCTTAGAATGAAAATCAAAGGAAAACTTAGTGGAAAATGGGGTTCACTTGAGCCCTAGTTTGAGAAAACCTCTAATGGGGGTTTGATCAAACCTAGGTTCATTTGAACCCCCTTTTTCCCCCCTTCTCCCCCTTTGGCACCAAAATTCTCCAAAATTTTTCCCTTCGAAGCTCGATTTGAGGATGGAAATGGAGGATACTTCACAGACCCAATTGGATGATGGTAGTCCTCAAAACAAGATATCCATTGAATATAATTTTAATACTTTTTGGTTTTATTATTTATTTTCATTAAACATAGGCTTTTCACCAAAAATCAAGCTCTCTATTTTGCACATATGAAAAAATAGAAGATTATAAAAAAAAAATTAAATATAAGTGCACTAGATATTGAAATCCTTGATCCAACAAAAAATATTTGAATTTCGATACATTCAAAAAAGTTATGTTGTATACGGTCCGCCTATGTCTAAATTGTAATTGGTTTGACTTCAAAAATTGATTAAGGAAAAAATATTCAATAAAACACTATGAAACCAAATGAAAGCACTAGATATCATAGTTAAAAGTCTAAATTAAAAAATATAAAATTTTATCCTTCATGGAAAAAAATTTATGTTTAGTACGGTGAGCCTTAAAAATGATGTTTACTGAAAAAAACTAGTTTTTGAAGGAGATGGAAAAAGAAGTGCAATCTGATTCAAAAAAAATTGAGAAACATATATTTAGAATCTACAAACAAAATGTCTCAAATCACTAGTTTGCATCATCTTCAAATGCCTCACGGTTTAGCTGCTATAGGTGCCCGAAAATGAAGATTTAGTTAGAAAAAATTAGGTCAGTGTCTAATTTGGCCAAAAATTGTAAATCAGTATTGTGGGATCACCCATTTGGAAGATATAATGACTAAACACTCTTTTATGGAATGAAAGCAACTCTATTTTTCTCTTTCTAGTCCTTTTCTCTCCTCCTTTGCCAGTTTTTTAATGAATTCCTTTAAGAAAGTTGTCCGAGAATAAAAGGTGGTGATCAATGGAGCCATTTTGGTATTTAATAGAATAATAAAACTTAACTATGTTGAAAACTCAAATGCCTATGTGGGTTAAATTTAACATGCCCCAAGACTACTATCTTCCATTACATACTTGTATCTCAAAGTGCAAATATCTTGAGTAGAAACTAAGGTAGCCAAAAATACATATGCAATTGTTGTCATAAGCTTCATGAATTGTCTTAAAACATAACCTATAAATGGCCTAAGTTTAATTGAATTGGCATATAATCCAATTCATCTATAATTGTTATGTCTCCATGGTTCCTCCACTTTTAATTGAGAATAAAGTTCAAAAATCCACAAATATTCAATTTGATGGTGTTACCTATGTCTTGCAACACCAAAATAATTCAACTTCATTTGCTTGTAGTGAAAGGGAGCAGTCAATAACCTTTTATGTTGGTGAACTAAATCAAACTCATTACTATGCCCTGTTGTTGCAGTCAAAATAACACATGCACACATATACACTCCTTGACACCCAAAGAAGCACATGTTAGCACATTCAATTTAAATAATAGATTAATAGGGAATGAAACCTTGATTCACACATAAATATAGAGACACCAATTTCACATAGCATCAAGAAACATTAAATAGATATTTCTTCTCTATTTAAATAGAAAATAAGGGCTTTACATTCATTATGTAGCTACCATCAAGAAACATTAAATATACATTTCTTCTCTATTAAATAGAAAATACTTGGGCTTTACATTCATTATGTAGCTAGCATGAATTCTCATATATATTCCTACGACCCCCTTTCTTCATTCATTGAAGCATAAGGTATGGATGCAAGAGAATTGCTTGTTATATGACACAATTTCAAAATGTAAACATTTGTCCTCCTGCTACTACTGTTGCTCCCCCAATACCTCGAAACTAAAAAGGGACTGATACCATCTATCCCAAACCTTTCCCCCTCAAAAAAATCTTTCCTTTCCCTTTCCATGTGCTACTTTTGCACCCTCTTCTTTTGCTCCCAATCTGCCTGTAATTATCCTAATAGAAAAAAAAAATCAAAATCATCTCAATGCATGAACCCATCAAACACTTACCAAACCATCCCAAATCACAAAATCCCTCAAATGGGTATTTTCTCACCTTCTTCGTAGTGCGACTAACATGCCATATTCTCCAACATAGATTCTCAAGTATTTTTTTTTGCTCCTCTGTGTTCTTTGTCACTATGACCTAAAAAAGGCCACAACATTCAAAAAATCCATGCATCGTCTAAACAAAACATCTGAAGTTTAAAAAGAAATTACCTTTACCCATAAGTGATGAAGATTGATCTCATGGATACCATTTCTAATAGAGGTGTTGGAGGAGACAAATTAGGTGCAGAATCTAGAGAAAATGGGGGACTTTCAGAAGGGGTGCTTGATGATGAATTTTTAGGGCTAGGAATAGGATCGGTTTCCTATTCATATTTGAAATGATTATTATGTCCTTCAATACCTGCAAATGGTGGTGATCGGTGTTTGTACCATCATAATTTTTGATGTACATCTTCAAGCAAATCCTTTGACAAATATCCTCCAAAAGCTATTGATGTCACCTCCACTTTTTTCCTTTACACAAAAAAATGGCATTCGGAGTTTTGATGTACATGAAAAAAATATCATTGCAATGGAACACCTTACCATGTAATGAAATATACAAAACAAAAAAAATATCAATTTTTTTTAATATGGTTATCTTGTTTCATCAAAAGTAGTGAAGTGCATTGAGATAATTAAAATATTGGGTGGTTATTTTGGTCACTAATAACATTTTAGAAGTCTAAATGACCAACCAAAAATTAAAATTAAAATTATTTAATTATCTTCAAATGTTAGATAATAGAATATTATGTATATATTGAAAATATGATATAAAACATGTTATCAAATTTAAATTTTTTTGTTATATTTGAAATATTTAGAAGTGAATATAAGATTTAATATATACAATTTTTAATAAATAATGTTAAAAAAAATATTTTGAAATTTTTTTTACAAGAATAATCAAAGACGAAGTATTATATTGTGATTATATATTAAAAAATTTAAATATAATAGATATATTTTTAAGAAAAATTGAAATTATAAAATAATTCTTAAATAATTTTAATAAAATAAAAAATATATTTAAAATAATAATCATAATTCTTAAGTAAAACAAAATAATCTTAAACAAATATCTCTCCATATTTTTTAAATACATATATTCAAAAAAATTACTAACTATTATATTTCTAAATTATATTAAATATTATCTAATTTAACCAAATTTTAATAATATTTAAAAAATTATAATTTATATAAAAAATATTTCATATTTTTTAAAACTATTACCGAATTTTTTTGAACATAAATGTTCAACTAATATCATACCTTTTTAGTCATCCTCTAATAGCAAATTATCATTTATTTCTCTACTCCCCCACCTCTACCTATCTCAATATATTAAAAAACCTTCTATAAAATATATAACTATATCCAAAGATTTTATTATTTTATAAATTATATAATTAATTCGAGTCTTTTCATTGGGATTTGATTTTCCTTGGGAAATTATTGTGTTCTTTCGATCACTTAGAGGGTGTCTGGCCACCACTATATAATTGAAAATGAAATCCACAATGTCGTAGATATTGGCTTTACTATGGAATTAACAAAAGGATAATGTAGATTTTATAACATAGGGACATAGAAAAACTTAAAAAAAAACATACACATATTCAAAGATAATAGACAAATAAAAATATTTTATTCAAACTATTTTTAAATTGGATTACATTTTTCACAAACTATTTTTGAATTGGATTATATTGTTCATTATGTATTTCAAATTATAATAAAAAATTATTTTATAGAGTTTGTAGCCTCTTTTCATAGCATCTACCATGCATGCATTATCTACTCTTAACTAATAGATAAAACTGAAATCCAAAGTTATTTTTAGTTATCTCTATGCAAAACTATAGTTAACAATAGCTATCTCAAAAACTCTATAATTGTGCATCACAGAGAAGAAACACTAAATGGTAGTGCATGATGGTGGTCAACACATTGCATGGTAGTGAGGCTCATGCATCACTTCTCAATGTACTCCCATTTGATGTTGAGACTCACAATATGGTCTTGGAGTTTTGTAAACTAAACCTGAACAACTCAATGTGTAAGATTACTCTCTAGTCTTATAGACCCTCCTAGTACCTTGTAGAAGCTAAGTACTCATTTACCCATTTTTATCCCTCTTGAAATATCACAAATTTTTTCCTTCTTTTCTCTAGCATAGAGAAGACTCAATGTCTCTCAAATCACATGAAACCTTTCAATGTGCCAATCATAACAAGCAATCATCATCTACTTGACACAAACCTTGATTTTTTTTTTCATAATTATTGCTTTTAATATGTCCACATTTAGGTTTGTACAACTATTTAAACTATGAACTTCAATCCTAGACTTGAACAAACATAGCAAAAAAACACACTATTAGATCCAAATGCAAGTAAGAACTAAGATTCCCCATGAAGTTCATCTATAATGCTCAAAATGGGAAAGAAATGAAAAACAAAAAGATAAAAGAAATTAAATCCTATTTAAGCATACAAAATCTCAATCCCATGGGGGAATTGGTGCCAATTTGATGTGTAAATTAGCCCTTTCCCAAATCCTTTGTGTGGTTTGATGATTTTTTATCCACTTGATGATGAAGAACAATGTGATTCCTTGATAAAATCTGCAGTAACCTAGCTATGATAATGGAAAATGCTTATGGAAGTGGATGAAATTGCTCTAAATGTGAAGATAGTAACTTTTCTCTAAGTTGTGTATCCCAAATGAGAAGAGATTTCTATTTATAGAAAGACAAGATGGAGGAATGAGAAAAATGAAGCAATGTGGGATCATTCAACATCCAATGGCCAAGTACCACTTGTCAAGATGTGAATGGAGGAAGTTTGAGCATATTTTGATGAATGATCTAATAAATGATATTAGGTGGATTTTGAAATTCATGAAATGACTTGTTGGAGAGGGAAATAAAATGACTTAAATGTCACTTGTCTCAATGCATAAGGACATGTAAGAGGAGAGGTGTTGCTACAATAGTGGTTTACACTTTCTGGGAGATCTTGTTTTTTGTTGAAATCACATATTTTTAGAAAATATAATGATTTTAGCATTGAAAAGTTTCATTTAAAGGATTCCAATTGAAGAGGATTTTATCAAAACACCTTATACTAATCCCCCTTGGACAAAAACCTGCTAGTTTTAAACCATACCTATAACGAAGTCTCCTTTACACTTTTCTTATGTTGATATAAAACCACTTTCGATTTACCTTTTTGGGGATCAAATGAGATTATTTAAAATTTATTTTTTGTAATTATTTATTCCTTATTATAAGCTTCCAAAAAAGTATAATTTTAATTAAATTAAATTTGATTATTAAATTTATTTTTTATTTCTTTTGAATGTAGGGTTTTCAACGAAAATCAATCTCTTTGTTCTACACATATGGAAAAATAGTATATTATAAAAATAAAATTTTGAAAAATATGTTTAGGTTGGGTATTGATGTCCTTGATCCATTAAAAAAATATACTTAAATTTTGATACATACAAAAAAAATTATGTTGTATACAGTCTACCTATGTCTGAGTTGTAATTGGTTTGACTTCAAAACTTGATTAAGAAAAAACTATTTAATAAAACACTATAAAACCAAATGAACTGGTTAGATATCATAGTTAAAAATCTAAACTTGAAAAATTATAATTTTAACCTTGATACAAAAAAAATTATGTTGTATACGGTGAGCATCACTCCTTAAAAATGTTGTTTACTGATAAAAACTAGATTTTGAAGGAGATGAAAAAAAAAGTGCAATTTGATTCCAAATTTTTTGAAAAAGAAATATTTAGAATCTATAGACAAAACTTCACAAATCACTAGTTTGCATCATCTTCAAATTCCTCGCGGTTTAGCAGCTATAGGACCCCGAAAGTGAAGATTTAGTTGGAAAAAATCAATTTAGTGTCGAGTTTGCCCAAAAATTGTAAACCAATATTGTGGGATCACCTGGAAATAAACGCTTTGTTGGAAGGAAAAATCCATTTGGAGGGATTTTCAAACTTGGAGGAATAGTCCCCTAAAGATGCCATGTTGAGAGAAAATATAGATTTAATATATCAATTAAATGTATTTTCATGTGCAAGTGGCAAAATATAGACAAATTAGGAGATTAGGATTAAATTGTTAGAGTAATTGGACATTTACTTTATTAATTAAACAATATTTGTTTAATTAGGTAAATTTCCCTTTTACCTCTTTTTCACTTAAGCTAACATTAGGTGCATAATAATTAATTACTTTATTAATTATTATTGTGCAAGCCTAGGGTTTTCCTTTTTAGGGTTTTCATCTATATATGGTTGAAAACTATCTTTTGTATCATTATTCATTTTTACATTTTGGGTGAATACATTGCTCCACATTCTTGAGCATTTTGTTGGTTGCTTCTCTTTGCTTCTCCTTGTAACAGGTATTATTGCTTGCAGAGGTCACTGGGCTCCTCTGAAGTTGTATCTTCTCAACTCCAACATGGTATCAAAGCTTCAAATCTGCATCAGCTTGTTCTTGTTTTGAGTTTTTTGTATTGGAAGCAAATCTAGGGTTCTAAGGTTTCTTCTTGTGGATTCAGCATACTCCAAATTTTAGGTTCACTTTGGGCCCAAACGAACATTTCCATTGGATTCGTAGCACCCAAACACCTCTAAATTGACTGTCAAATCGTCGATTTTTGTTACAGTCAACCAGGGATGCCAAATTTTTTTTAGGGTTATGGCAGTATGGCCCTTGCAGCAAAAAAAATTGCAAAAAAAAATTTTAAAAATTAAAAAAAAACTAAGGTTTTTTGATTTTTTTTTCGGTGGCCCATTAAAAATCCGTCGGCCACCACTCCTTCGCCTAGTCGTCGCTCCGGTGTTGGCATCTACAGTGCCACCCCGACTTCACTCCGCTCTACTGGTCTCCACTGCACCCGACTCCGCTGAGCTCCTTGCACTCCCCGTCGAGCTCCGTTGACTCCCCGCCGAGCTCCCTATGCTCCCTGTCGGGCTCCGCAGACTCCCCGTCGAGCTCCCTACTCTCCCCGCTGACACTTGCCGACACCCTCCGACCTCCTCTTGGCCCTCTCCCAGCCCGCAAGTGGTCACATGGGTGACCGCCGATTAACCGCCCTAGCCCTCTGATCTGCCCAAGCGACCAGGGGCTATTTTTTTTAGCTCTAGGGTGCTAAAGGGGGTCTGGTCGGGCATTTCATGCTCTTTCACAAGATCAAACATAACTCGGGCGTTTTAGCTCAGTTTTTCGAATAGAAATAGGCGTTGGAAAGCTGGTTTCGCCACCAATCTGATAGTGTAGGAAATTTTTAAAATTTTACTAGTCTGAATATTATTTTCTAGTCAAAGTGAGATCTTCTTTCTTCACTTCTGAGGTCATAGAAGGTGCAAATGGACTCCATTTTTCAAAATCAAATAGGCATTGGAAAAATCTCCACATGCTCTATTCAGATATGTGATTTATTTTATCATAATTTTCACCAGGTACATGAGAATTTGTTTTGAAGTATTTTTTGCTTATGCATTGCTTCCTTCTTCTCTGTTTGTACTAGGGTTTGGGTTTATCTTTTGTGGGGGGTGTTTTTCTCTTGCTTTCTGTCATTTATATCAGAAAACCAAAACACCAAAACTCTCAAAAATACAAACCCTTCTGCATCTTCTATATATTATGAAAGATCACATAATAATAAAAAACACAAGCACGTACAAGTGCAGGGTTTCATGGAAGACTCTTCAGTTGAGCTACTCATATCACATAACTATCACACTTGGAAGTCTCGCATGATGAGGTTACTTAGGTCACGAGGGTTATGGTCTTGTTTAGATGAGGTTCAACCTCAGTTGCAGTGTCCTTTTGAGATTATGCATCACATGAACAAGATGGATAAGGCTATGGATTTGCTATGCATGCATGTTTCAGATAGTCTTTTGTTTCACCTTCATGGTTTGCTCACTCCTCGAGCCATGTGGCTGAAGTTTGAGACACTTTTTGGGACCACTAATGAGTTTCACGCATTATAGATTGACGTAGAGCTGACTTCATTGTTACCTGATTCATTTCCCACTATTGAGGATTTTTTTAACAAGTTCAAAACTATCTGCACTATTTTACAGGGTTGTTGCAAGAACAAGATAGACATAGAGTGCATTTACTTGATTCTTTCGAAGCTTCGTGGTCCATTTTAGATATTTGCTTCCTCCTATTCCACCATGGATGGTCTGGGTACTAGTTTTACCATGCCTACCTTTGATTTGTTCTGCGAGAGTTTGTCTCGGGAATAGTCTCAACTTTCTCAGATGGATATGCTCTTAGGATCAAAAAGAAAAGAATTGGTTGCTCAGTCATCAAAGGGGAAATAGAAGAAGAAACCGAAGCCCAAGAAAGATTTTGCAGGTAGTGACCATTCTTCAAAACCTCCTCCTAAGTCTGATTCTAAACCACCATTTAATCCAAAACATGGGAAATCTTCAAACTCTGGTGAGTCTTCTTCCAAGACTAAGGAGAAATCAAGATACACTTGTAGTTTCTATGGTAAGCAAGGCCATCCAGTTTCTAGGTGTTGGAAATGATTAGAGGCTTTAGAGGATGTCATGCAATAGCAACGCATCTCCTCACCTCAGTCTTCTTCTTCTTCCACCATAGGGAAAGGTCATGCTCTCACTTCTAGAGCATCGACCAATGGGTCCACTTAGATTTTAGACTTTGGTACTTCTCACCATATGACTCACACTCAACAGTTGGTCACTTCTCTTACCTCTTGTGGTACTTCACAGATTGCAATGGGTGACTCTTCAGAGCTTTCCGTCTTGGGTTCAGGTTCTATCTCTTTGGATGGGGGCACTCTACAGGATGTTTTGGTTGTTCCTAACATCTCGATGAACCTCTTGTCCATTTATCATATTTGCCACACTGGCTCTGGTAAGACAGTTGAGTTCTCACCACATGATGTGGTTATTTGGGACTTCCATGACTCTGATTATTTTGTGGCTACTGGGAGCGTTGATACTGCATCTCATCTTTATAGATTTGATGGATTTGAGCCTTTTGAGGGTACAAGTTCATCTCTTATAGCACATGCAGATTCAGTGAGTAAGCTTTGGCATGAGCATTTGGGCCATGTCAATTACAGATATTTTCAATAGATGAGTACATAGGCACTCGTTCTTGGTCTTCCACAAATTTCCTGCACTAACAGTGTTTGTCATGGTTGTGTGCTTGGAAAGCATCACAGGGATCCCTTTTCGAAGGGAAGTGCCACTCGTGCTTTGGAACCCTTGGAGTTGATTCATAGTGACCTCATGTCATTTCCCACTCCTTTTTCAGGGGGCAAGTATTTACTCACATTCATTGATGACTTCTCTAGACGCACTTGGTTGTACTTTCTTAAGTACAAGTTTGATGTCTTTTATTCATTTCGAGTCTTCAAGACATTTGTAGAGAAGCAGTCTGGTCTTTCTATCTGGCATATATGTACAGATAATGGGGGGGAGTATGTGACTCAGGCTTTTAGATATTTTTTGCACTGAGCATGGTTTGCAGTATCAATTTTTTGTTCCCTACACCCCTGAGTAGAATGGTATCACTGAGAGAAAGAATAGGACTTTACAGGACATGGCTAGTTGTATGATTCAGTCAAGGTCCATGGATTCATCTATTTGGGCTGAGCCAGTCAATTGTGCCAACTATATTCAAAATCGAATGCCTCACAAGGCGATTCAGATGGATGTCAAATGTGCGTTCTTGCATGGTGATCTATAGGAGGAGATCTATATGGAGCAGCCTCAAGGATTTGGGCATGATGCTTCTTTGGTTTGCATACTTCAGCGTTCATTATATGGTCTCAAATAGGCCCCTCGGGCTTGGTATAAGAAGATGGACTCTTTTTTGCTCTCCATTGGTTTTACTCACTATCATTCTGATCACATGGTCTACATTCAGCATCCTAAGGGTGAGATCCTGATTCTTGTACCATATGTTGATGATCTTCTCATCACAGGTAGCTCATCCTCTATGATTTAGCATTCACAGCTAGCTTTGATGGAGCAGTTTGAGATGATACATCTCGGCCTTCTGCACTATTTTCTTGCTCTTTACGTGATTCAGTCTTCAGAGGGGATCTCCATTTACTAGCGGAAGTATTCTCTTGATATGCTTCAATGCTTTGGCATGCTTGATTGCAAGCCTACCCCCACACCTTTTCAGTCAAGGGTTGTTTTGACTACTACTTGCCCCACTCCTTCAGTAGATTCTACACTTTACAGGTAGTTGGTTGGCAGTTTGTTGTACCTGACTCACACTCATCTTGATCTTTCCTTTCTAGTTGGTCTTGTCTCTCAATTCTCCCATGATCCTCATGAGAGTCATTAGGAAGCTTCCAAGTGTATTTTGAGGTACATTTAGGGCACCACTTCATATGGAATTCACTACACATTAGGGGATCCTCACATTGTTGGCTACACTAACTTAGATTGGGCTCATGATGTCAATGATCGATAGTCTACTTTTGGCTTTATTTTATGTTTTGGATTTGGTCCTATCACATGGTCATGCAAGAAGTAGACTGATCATGTATTATCATCTACAGAGGCCAAGTGCCGACCTACTGTGCTCGCTAGTCAGGAGATTTTATGGCTTCGTCAGTTGATGACTGAGTTTGGTTCTCCTCCTAATAGTCTCATTATTCTTTGGTGTGACAATCATAGTGCTATACACATTTCATGCAACCCAGTGGAGCATCAATAGATGAAGCACATTGAGCTTCATATGCATTTCATCAGACAGTTGATTCAGGATGGTTCATTCATCTTAGAGTATATTCCCACTGCCGAGCAGGTTGTAGACATCTTCATGAAACCTTTTGCATCTCTGCACTATCTTTAGTTGCACTCTATGCTTGGGGTGAAGGAAGTTGTCCTTGGGGGTCTTTATGAGGCTTTCCTTCATTCATGTTTCTTTCAGCATGTTCTTCTATCTCTTTTTGGAAAGGAGTTTTTCCCACTGATTTTTCTCCTTTTCTCCATTTCATAGAGATTTATTTGTACTTGGGTACCTGATCTGACCTTGTTGCCAGGACCCATTGCTTTTGCTTTCAGTAGCTTCTTCTAGGTTTTAGCTTCTCCCTCAGTCTAGCTTAAGGGGGGGTGTTAGAGTAATTGGATATTTACTTTATTAATTAGACAATATTTGTTTAATTAGGTAAAGTTCCCTTTTACCTCTTTTTCACTTAAGCTAACATTAGGTGCATAATAATTAATTACTTTACTAATTATTATTGTGCAAGCCTAGGGTTTTCCTTTTTAGGGTTTTCATCTATATATGCTTGAAAACTATCTTTTGTATCATTATTCATTTTTGCATTTTGGGTAAATACATTGCTCCACATTCTTGAGCATTTTCTTGGTTGCTTCCCTTTGCTTCTCCTTGTAATAGGTATTATTGCTTGCAGAGGTCACTGGGATCCTATGAAGTTGTATCTTCTCAACTCCAACATAAACTAATCAAGATTTGATCAATTTAATAGGAGATTAGTTGATTTGAAAATTTTGACTTAGATTTGAGGATTAATTTAAACCAAAATGAGAGGAAGATGACTTAGACTTAATTAAATAAAGATTTTAATTTATTTAATTAAAAGGAGATGATGCTAGATTAAATTAAATAAGGTTTAATTTATTCAATTTAATAGGATGAATTTAGATATTTAATTAGATATAATGAATTATTTAATTAAATAGAGACATAGGGTTAATTAAATCGGATTGGTTAATTTAATTAACAGGACAGAATGACTTAATCAGATAAATAATGATTTATTCAATTAAGGGATGAAAGGTGATGAAAATCTAAGAAGATGATTTAGGATGAAAAGACGTTAGTAATCAGTGTCAAGTGTGTTGGTATATTTTACATGTCTACATTTTGCCCCTCTTTGAAGCAATTCACTTGTTGTGTTAGTTCAAAGAATAAACTAATGTGATCAAAATTCAAAAAAATCAAATTTTTGGGTGCCCCACTATTGCCCTAGTGAGAAGGATTATGCTACTATATTGCCCCCTCAAGAGATCGGATGAAAATTTCAAATTTTTGGGTGATCTTATGAAAAAAGAGGTCAAGGTGCCTCACGGGTCCAGAAAAGGTTCAAGATGCCAAAAAAATGCACCAAAATTCCAAAAACGATGCAAAATTGTCCTCGGTTGGGAAAAACCAAGATTGGGGGTCCAAAACCCTATCAGCATGGCGGAATTAGGTCAAAAAACCCTAATATCTAGGCTTAAATAAACACCAAGGGGTCACTTTCAAGTCATTTTCACACTTAGCCTTTAGAGAACCTTTCATTTTGAGCTCTAAGCTTTGATCAAGATGATGCAAAGATGGTTTTCCCGACACATGTCAGAGCGAGTACAAGTGCATTAGTGGTGAGTCAATGCGGGACCCATGGTATGTACCCCTTTTTTGAATTTTGATTTCATCTTTTTACATGCATTTAATGCAGTCCAAGTCAAATTAGAGTCAAGGCACGCTTATATAGCATCGTTTTAGATGTAAAATCAGCACTATATGATCTCTAAGCATGTCGCATGTGTGAAGAGTGTCACTGCAAGCTAGTTAGAAAATTAGGATTTGGCTCAAAGTTGGCTACAAATGTGAATACCACTACGGTGAGTCAATTTTGGTTTTAGGGTCTAGGGGCATAGTCAAACTGTGTTGCCACAACATAGTTTGGAATTCGCAAACTGCACCGCAATTGCAAACAGAGCTGCATATGTTGTTCAAACTATGAAAACTCAGGGCAAGATCTCAATTATTTTTAAACTTGATGCTGTGGCTTTTTCTATGTAGGAGGACCTTGGGATACTACACTCTCGGGAGCACAGATGCCCAATGTTTAGTTGATTAGTCTGTATGCATGAGTTTCTCCAAGAGCGCCTTGGGGTTATTAGCCTTTGGTATGTTGCATATGCACGTCCTGTTATGACACACCTAGCGATGATGACATCCCTAGCAGAGAGATGTCACGGTGAGATATCTTCATTTCACTTGCCCACTAGTGAGGCCACCATCACAATGGAGGATGTCTCGCACATCCTACGATTGCTCATCCACGGAGAGAGAGGGTCATCTATGATGTGGATGTAGGGTGGGACACATGCTTTGAGGTTATGGATCTTGACAAGATCATTTTCTTCGAGGGCCAAATTGACTTAGAGAGATACCGAGGTATAGTGCCCACATTCAGACTCATTGTTACAACCATTATATCAGGTCTTGTGGCACTAGATCGGTGGGGTGAATATTTCAATTCCGAGTGGAGATTACCATGGGAGTAGATGCTCTTCTACAGAGAGTTCCTTGCCTACGGTCCATTGATGCTAGCCTCACTTTACAGATATTTGTACAAGTTCGCCTATCTAGATAGCAGCGCCATCGAGGCTAGTGTTACATTGTTGCATGTCTGGGCTTGGTAGCACATCATAGTACTTCACCCTCATGTTACACCAGTTTCCCTAGAGATGGATGATCTGATCATTTGGTAGTATGGTGGTGCACAAATTACATTTACTCATACAGGGGCCGGTGGCTTCACCCATTGGAGGAGGGTCATCGATGAGATGATAGTTTTTACTTGAAGGCCCTGGCTTGGTATGGGCCCTTGGTTTGATGATGTTCAACAATTATTTTTTGCTAAGTAGGAGAGACTAATGCAGGACTAAGAGTACACTATCATTGAGAGATATCGTCTAGATAGAGTGGCAAGTCAATTTGGTGATATACAGGATAGACCTAATGACCAGTACATAGCCATCTTCACTCGTACTATGAAAGAGACTACATGGGATAGACCCATCCTAGCAGATGAGGTAGTTGCATCATTCAGGCATCTAGTGGCCAGACCATGGCCATATGATCAGGGATAGGGTTATGTAAGGGTTACATAGGCTTATCGAGATTGGTTCAGAACACCATTAAGGATTACAGTTCCAAGTGTGGCACTCCCACAATGGAGGTCGAGAGGTAGGTCAACCGGTTGAGGGAAGAGACAAGGAGGTAGGGGGATGGGGATAGAGACGAGGATAGAGATAGGGGAGGAGGTGGGCCACATCAGACACCACCCTGGGTACAACCGACACCACCTCGGGCACAAACACCACCCTAGGAGTAGCCACGATAGTCACCACCCAGAGATGGGGAGAGAGAGGTCCCACACTAGTAGCCTCCATCTCCCCCATGAGGATAGCCTAATCACTATGATGCCATGAATCAATAGTTACATCCATATGTGTAGGTTTTGATAGCTGAGAAAGATCAGGCTAGGCAGCAGGCTTTGGAATTGACTACAGCGGGAGATTAGGCAAGGTCTGAGAGAGACCAAGCGATAGGCCAAAGGAAAAATCTTGATAGCATAGCCTCTGCATCCTAGGGCTAGATAGTATATATACGGGCATATCAGGAGGCCGTGAGAGAGGTGGAGTATTATAGGCTTCACTATAGATAGGAAGTGCCAGTAGCATCTCGGGTACCTAAGTACTCTCAACAGATAGGGATGAGGGCACTAGAGGATCATGGTGAGAGGTAAGAAGGAGAGGGAAATAGCCAACAGGGCTAGTTCCTCATTTTGATCACAGACAGTATTCATTTTTTATCCATGGGCTCCAATTTTTATTGCCCTGATTGTATCATATCTTTTCTTTTGATGTATACACATTTGATCATGATCTTGTACCCTGACAGTTACCCATTTTTATATATATGAGATGATTCAATTTATGAGATGTCCTATTTTTCTTGTAATGGATGGATGCCTTCAATTTCCTATGTGTTCATAATATGATATAGTGATTATGGATGCATTTCTTTTTGTACATTTTCTATGCATTTTATGGTGACAATATATGGATGTAATTATGATATGAAAATAGTTTTCTATATTATGTCTCAAATGGATTATGTGATGTATTATGACATGTATGCAGTGATTGTGGAGGTGAAATATTTTTGTTTCCTTGTCTTATACATTTATGGATGATATATGAAATACAGATGTTATGCCTTTATGCAATATGAATGTGAGATCTATTACATGGTACTTATGATATAGGATATGCAATGTAATGATGTAATACAATTATTACTATGATGAATGCAATGCTATGTTGTGTGATGATATGATAATATGCATTGATGGTTCAAATTCCATGTCCTAAATGATGCAATGCACATGATTAAAAGATTGTGACCTTTATGAGTTTTTATGCAATAATTCACTATGATATGTGACACTATGCGGTTTATGTAATGGATGTTTTGAATGCAATGTGTATGATAATGTGAGATGACCTATGATATAATCTTTTATGATGATGATTATGTGATGTAATGGTTGATTTTTGGATGCAAATAAACATGGTAATGCAAGATGATTAATGAAATAATGTTTTATGATATGTGATGGTGATATAATAATGATGAAACTATAATGATAAGTAATGTATGTAAATGATAATGTGAAATGGAATGCAAATGACCATTATGTGTAATGAGTTTATTATGATATGATGTGCATATGATAACAATGATATCTATGATAATTTATGCCATGCATAACTTAATAATGTCTATGTGATAATATCTATAATCGAATATAAATGACTCTATATTAATAATGAAATGTAATGCATCTATATTTCCTACATGATATGAATTATGCTAATGATTGGTGAATGCAGGCTGAATGCATTTTAGTAATGTTTTTGAGTAACTATCATGGCACTATGTTAGTATGGAAAGAGGATAGAAGAAAGAAGATCCAAAAATGTTACCTTAAAAGACAATTATAATGAAACCACGAGTTGGGATATTAAAAGGGCCATTTACTTTATGTTTGATAACATATGTAGGTACTATGTATCAAGGTATTAAAAACCAGGATGATGTTGTACCTGGTGTGATAGAATTTGATTCAACAATCAAATAGGAGTATTCATGTTCAGACTTTACATGCGAAACCTTATTCAGGATGTAGTTCAGCTATTCTAAAAATCTCAGTCCAAAAAATAGAAAATAAAGCCTTCTTATGTGGTCAACACGACATCTAAAACACCTTCCCTAAAAACTAAAAAAAACACACATGACCAAGTTATTTTACAAGAATATCCAATAAGTAGAGCAGATGAAAATATAATGATCATTTCCCCATTCCTTTCTCTCTAAACCGTTTTGATTAGGAATCATCGAGAGGTCATTAGAATGAGCGCAAAATAAGATAAGTCAAAAGACCAAGATAATGTAAACAAATAAGCTAATGTTCTTCATACCACTAGCCAAGACTAAACTATAGTGATGCCTAATGTTGATGTCCATTATAGAAAGGAAGCATCCTAGTACATGTTGTGATTAGGTGATGATGAGATTGACTAGATGATAAGTTTTTGATACTCTGAGTTGATGAACTTGCTGACTTACTGACCTAGACTTGAGACTTCGGCAATTAGGTGCTCACTTTTGAACCTGCTAGACTTGCTTCTGATTGAATTTCTAAAGGATGAAGATGATGATGATTTATTATGGATGAGATTATTTCGGGTGAGAGTGAGATGAGATAGATGCACCATTTTGGGTTTTTTTAGATATTTAAATGTTTTTTTTGTGTTTTGAAATGTTTTGAGGCTATTTTTGGATTTTCAAGATTTTGACCAAAAGATTAACTTAAAGACTTATCCTAGGGGTCTCAGGAGCTGATCAAAAAATTAGCCTTGCCTACGTTATACACACAAAAACCACATAGTTCAACTGCCAAAAACCTAATTAGTTTACAAAATGAAGATATAAACAAATGATGAATTTCCAGATTATTGTGGCAGATGCCTAAACAACTAACCTAGGGTGTCTCGAGGGATGATCAAAGATCAACCTTGTCTACGTTCAAGCTCAGAGATGACGTAGTTCGACAAGATGATTCTATTTTTTTTTACTTTTGGATTTTCGACATGTTTTGGATTTTAATATGATTTGGATGTTTTTGGATTTTTGGATTTTGTGATGTTTTTGGAATTTTTTATTTTAAGGAAGATCTCAAGAATATACATAAATCTGATTTGATGTAGGTACAAGAACATTCCCCTAGCATGATGTGATAGACTACTTCAATAAAGGCAGGACAAAGTGACCTTGGGAGTGTTCCAAGTAGTACTAGGGTGGAACATGATACAAACACAAGATCAAGCTATGGTACAAACACGAACAAATGGTGGAAGGATAAATGGAATGTGATGGATGAATGGTAAGTGTGCAGGATGAGCAGTTAAGATCCTAGTGGATGGAGAGCACTTTATTTACACTTGGCACCTATTTTCTAGGTTTTCACCAAGGTACTTGCCCAAAGTGCCACCAAAGTGGTTTTAACTAGTGGATGATTTTTTTCTTTACTATTTTCGATCCTTTTTCTGATTATTTTGGATTTTTATATTTTTATATTTTTTTGTATTTTTGGTTTTACCCTTAAAAGATTAGGCATAAAAAGTTTTGAGATGGGAGTTGTTCATGGGCTCCTATAGAGGCTCCCCTTTGGGAATTGAAAGCTGGTAGGCTCTTTATTTATAGCTCATAGTGATTATGAATGGTTCCAACCAGTTGGGCTCAAATTTTCCCTTGCTATTTGGATTTGGCACATTTTTTAAATTTTCCTTTAGTACTAATTCGCCGACTTGGAAGGTCCGCCTCCTAATTTTCTTGTTGTAGCTTCACTTGAGGTGATTCTTATAGACTTGCAAGTGGTTTAAGGCATCCATACGCCTCTCATCCAGTATCTCTAGGTCATTCAGTTGTGAGACCCGGTATTTGTCATCTATAATGAGATTTTTCAGTGATATCCTTAGGGATGGGAGCTCGATCTCAATGGGGAGGATGGATTTTGATCCATAGATCAAGGAGAAGGGGGTGGCACCTCTTGGTTTGAATATGCTAGTGTAATAAGCCCATAAGGCCGGATTTAGTTGTAGATGCCAGTCATGACCAACGTCATTGATTGTTTTCTTAAGGATTTTCAAAATGGTTTTATTGGTGGCTTTTGCTTGCCCATTGCCTTAGGGATAATATGGAGTGGAAAAGCAATGTTGGATGTTGAATTTTTGGAAAAGGTCATAGACATCCACATTTTTGAAAGGTGTCCCATTATCTGAGATAATTCCTTGAGGGACATCATATCGAAAAATAAGAGAGTTTAGGATGAGCTTAGATATATAATTTTTAGTTATGTAGGTCATTAGAATGGCTTTGACCCGCTTCGTAAAGTACTTTGTGGCGATATGATGAATTTATGGCCATTGATGAGGTGGGGGTGATTTTACCGATGAGACTGAGCCCCCACTGTGAAAAGGGCCAAGTTGTAACAATGGGGTGAAGATCCTAATATGGTGCATGGATAAGGTCCCCATGTTGTTGACACTCCAAATATCCTTTGAAAAATTCATGTGCTTATCTTTCCATTGTCGGCCAATAGTATCCCGTCCTCAGTAGTTTCTTGGACAAAGTCATACCACTTGATAGAAATCAACAAATACCATTGTTTACCTCGGTTAAAGAAGTCGGGGCTTCCTCCATATTTAGGCAACATAATAGGGTCCCTTTGATGCACCTATGGTAGAGGGTATCTCCTAGGATGACAAATCGGGTTAAATTTTTTATGAAGACCCGTTTAAGGTTTGGGGTTATGTTAGAAAGGAGGACTCCTATTCTTAAGTAAGTGTAAATGTCATGGTACCAAGGATCACTGAGACCAATGAGTTCACAAATGAATTTAGACTCTTGTACCTCAAATGTTGGTATGATAAGCTACTCTACAAAGAATTCATGTTTTGGGATGTTGTGTGGGATCTCCAAGAGTGATTCGATTGTGGCCATAACATTTATTTCCCTATTGTTAGCTATTTGTATCTGCTCAAAGGTGACATCAATAAATGATTTTTTGAGGCTCTCCACCTATTTCTTGTATGGAGTTAGCTTGTCATCCTTTGTTTTGTATTTGCCATTGACTTGGTTGATGATAATTTTTGAATCTCCATAGACCTTGAGTGCCATGATCTACCATTCTACATAAATTCTTAATCCTATAATGAGAGCCTCATATTCATCGATGTTGTTTGTGCAGGCAGAGGACAACTAATAAGATTTGGGTATGCAATCAGCTTGTGGCATTATAAAGAAGATTCTAGCTTCTGACCCATGCTATGTGTGAGATCCATCAAGGTACATCTTCTAGTGCTCCGCTACACTTAGGCTGAGAATTGATTCATTGGGGAACCTTGAGATAAGTGGTTTTTTTGCATATATAGGTGCCTTCACCAATTGATCTACAATTTCTTTCCCTTTGATGGCCTTGTGCTCTACATATTCAATGCCATGCTTTGTTAATATCATAACCCACTTATTTGTTCATTCTGTGAGAGTAGCTTTGGAAAGTAGATACTTGAGCAGATCTATTTTTGTGATTAGCTTGATCAAATGTGCCAGCATGTAATGTTTGAACTTCTAGGCTACAAACACGACTGCTAGACAAGATTTCTCAATAGGCATGTAGTTTAGATCATGTTCTACCATGGTTCTACTAATGTAGTATATTTCTCTCTCTCTTTCATTTTCATCATGTTGGGCTAAGAGAGCACTGAGGATTGTCGTTGTTGCTGATATGTATAGGATCAATGGTTTACCTAGAATTGGCGACATTAAAACTCACGGTATGAGTAGGTATTCTTTGATTTTGTTGAATGCTTTGTCACATTTGTCATCCCATTTATATGTGTGGATGTGAAAATCTGCAAGTGAGACCTAAACAATTTCATGTTGTTAGCACAAAAGTTAGTTTAAATTATTAAACTTAAACATCTCTATGAAATATTTAACCATGTTAAACAATGCCACTAATGAAAATAATGCAAGCTAAACAAAAGCATATGCAAACATGATTAACAACTATCTCATAGTGGATTGGTGCTCTTTGAGTATGTGAAAGAGCCCTTTCCCAATCCTTGATAAGCTTAGTGATATGATAGACAATGAGATGCTTGAACTCAAGTTGCCTAAAATGTAGACGCTTTCAAAATGTGTGTAGATTGTAGATGATGAAGAGCAAGATTGATTCTCAAATGAAGAGAGTAACCTTGCAATGACTATGTGTTGTTGTGTTGTGGATGATTTGTGTTGAAATGCTTTGCATTTTATAGATTCAAGATTAGGAAGAGTGATAGATTTGGATGAATGTGGGATCATTCATGAGCCAATGACAAGATGCCAATTGTCAAAGTGTGAGAGGGTGAGGAATGTGCAAGTCTTGGCCAATGTGCCAATTTGAAATTCAAATTTGGATGAAATGACATGTTTAGGGGGGATGAAAGGTGCAATAAATGCCATGTTTGACTTGTGCAAATAGCATTTAAAACCTTGTTGGAAGGGACAAGTCCCTTTTGGGGGGAAGATTCAAATTGGAAGAATATTCCATTTTGATGTCATTTTGAATGTAATTAGAGGAAATAATAAATCAAATAAATGATTTATTGGTGCAAGTGGGTGGGTTAGTTAGGAGTTTGGATTTGACTCTAGTTGAGTCAAAAGCTAGAGAATGATAATTATGATTAGAAGTTAATTAATTTAGATTAATTAACTTAGGGGATTTTAGGGATTTGACATTTGATTAAATCAGTTTGATTTATTAAATCAAATGAGAAGAACATAAGGATTAAATAATTTGATTTATTTAATGAACCTTAGGAAATTAATCAATAAATATTTTAATTGATTAATAGAAGAAATGAATGTTAATTTGTATGATGCATGATTGTTATTTTTGCATGTCTACATTTTGCCCCTCTTTGAAGCAATGTACTCGTTGCACTGGTTCAAAGAATGATGCTTCCAACATCGAAATTAAAAAATTCTGGCTTTTTCGGATGCCCCAGCGGAAATAAGTACGTTAGTACATTGCCCCCTCGAGAGATCGAGCGAAGAGATTTAATTTGAGGTAGATCTCACGACAAAGAGGTTAAGATGAATGTATGGATGGTGATGACTATATGATCTATATGATAATGATGATGTAAATGATATGATCTAATTATGCAAGATGCATGATGGATGCAGGATGGATGCATGATGGATGTAAGATGGATGCATGCTGAATGCATGATGGATGCAGGATGGATGCATTGTTAGCGTGAAAGAGGATAGAAGAATGAGAGGGATCAACTCTTAAATTCAAGAAGATGAAGAAGTCCAACAAGCCAACTAGTCATCGAGACTTTATTGGATATGATGATGAATGATGATGATGTATTGCTTATCCAAGGATGGGAAAACAGCATACCTTTCTTTATGTTTGATAACACACATAGGTGCGATGCATCAAGGTATTAAGAACCAGGATGGTGTTGCACCTAGTGTGATGGACTTTGACTCGACAATCAGATAGGAGTACTCTTGTTCACACTTGACATACGGAAACCTTGCTAGGACGGACCCAACAAAGCAAGTATTCGCCAAGTTATTTTACAAGACCATCCAACAAGCACAACAGATAAAAAGATAATGATCATTGCCCCATTCTTTTCTCTCTAAACCTATTTTGTTTAGGCATCATCGAGAGGTCCTTGGAATGAGCCCAAAATAAGATAAGTCAAAAAGACCAAATAAAGTAAACAAACAAGCTAATGTTCTTCGTACCGCTAGCCAAGGCTAAACTATTGTGGGGTACCTGATGCTTATGTCCATCGCAGGAAAGCTTCATCCTAGGACATGTAGTGATCAAGGTTTTGGTGGGACTGATTTGGGTGATAAGCTATTGATACTCTGAGTTGACCAACTTGCTGACTTACTGACTTAGACTTGAGACTTTGACGATTAGGGAGTTCACTTTGAAACCTACTAAACTTGCTTCTGACTGACTCACCAAAGGGTGAAACTGACGATGATTTATTATGAGCGATGATAATCATGGGTGAAAGCGAGATGAAATGGGTGCACCATTTTGGGTTTTTTCAAATGTTTTGAGGCTGTTTTTGGAATTTTTGAGATGTTTTACAAATGTTTTTGGTATTTTCAAGATTTTATGAATGTTTCTGGTATTTTGTGTCTCGGGGGCCGATCAAGGATGGCCTTGCCTATGTTTAAGCTCAGAGACGATGTAGTTCGGATGATAATTGACTTAATTGCTGATGAGATAGATGAGCAAACAAATTGCCAATACGACGGACACCTGAAAGACTGACCTAAATGTAACAAAGATAAGCAAACGAATGCCATTGTGATGGTCGCCTAAAGGATGGGCAAATGGATGCCAATGCGACGGACGCATAAAGAATGACCTAAATGTAAAAAAGATAAGCAAATGAATGCCATTGCGACGGATGCCTAAAGGATTGACAAACAGATGCTAATGTGATGGATGCATAAAGAATTGACCTAACCGTCTCGAGGGATGATCAATGATCAACCTTGCCTACGTTCACGCTCAGAGATGATGTAGTTCGACAAGGTGGAAGACTGACAAGACTAAATGATGAATTTTGAAGATTTTCCAATATTTTGACCTATTTTTGGATTTTTTGAATGATTTGGATGTTTTTGGATTTTTGAATGAGTTTTTGAATGTTTTTTATTTTTTGATGAATTTTTTAATGTTTTTGAATTTTTGATATGTTTTGGATGTTTTTGGATTTTTTGCATGATTTTGACAATTTGGATATGATATGTGATGGTATCAGTACTCTGTTTTTGGGATTTTGTTGGAAACCAAGCTTAATGTTGATCAATCGGATTGATGGATTGATAGTTTGACTAAGTGTGTTAAGTCAAAATGTGATAATGCATTTGTAAATTCCAGGAAGTTGTGTTATCCCAGAGTAAACTCATGCACAAGATGATAGTTTGACTAAGTGTGTTAAGTCAAACAAGGCGATAATGGCTTGGATTCGATTGATCAAGATTGATGAAGCTTGATTTGGAACAAAATTGTTTTGATGATTTGATGTGACACTGGCGTGCGCATTAGATGCGACTGATATTCAATTATCCAGATTGATGTTCGATGAAAGATAAAACTTCATAAGGAACATCGTCTTGCTATCAAAATATACCATGGGCTAGTGATTTGGATTTATTGGTTCACAAATGCCTTAACCAATTTGATTTCACATTTTCCAATGATCGGATCACTTAATAAGATTTATTCTCGAAGCAAGATGCAAACATCTGCCCCGAGTGTCTAGCAATGTTTGAACGACCATGGGTGGATTCTTGGATACGAATGGATATGGATTATCTTGAGATAAGATAAGGGTGTTCGAACAGAGGAATGCTCACTCAGATAATGCTTCAAAGCTCAGATAATGTTGGACAGGATGGGATCAATGAAAATGACCCATGTCAAGATGTCTACCATAAGCAACTGTAAGGTGTGCACCAAAATTTTATCAAGATCAAGGTAACTTGGACCTTGGATGCAGATGGATAAAAAATGTGTTGGATAAACGGTTCATGGATGAACAGATGATATGGATGGAATGTCGGGTTTATTATGGATGTGATAAGATGCTTTCTTTTGAACTGGTGCACGTAGACGCTCGATTCTACATACGATGCCTGTTTGCCAGGTTTTCATCATGGTACTTGTCCAAAGCGCCACCAAAATGGTTTTCGCTAGAGGACAATTTTTTTCTTTACTGTTTTCAATCCTTTTTTATGATTTTTTTTTTTTGGATTTTTTGTATTTTTTAATTTTTTTGCTGTCGCCAAGATGCCTGTTTGCCAGGTTTTCATCAAGGTGACCATTTTTTCAGGACATTTTTCTAATAATTTTTTTTTTTTTGTATTTTCTGAGATTTTAAGCTGATGCTGAACCACCTGGTGGTGCTGATGTTGATGCTTCTGTCATAACATTCCATTGGTATCCTGCTTGAATAAGTTGCTTTTCCAAGACACGTGCACTTGAAAGCAACTTTTGAGATCCCTGATCTGCTTTGTTGATACTGGAGTTAACTCTGTCTCTGTGCGCACATCGCGATAGAGTGCCTTTTGAATCCTTATGATAAAGGGTCGCCACCAATACATGGTAAATGTGAGAGTTGGATATCATGTGTGGAGGCATGGATGGAGTGTGTTTAGGTATAAAAGATGGATTGGTCGATAGTTTGGAACCTTTGACTCTCCAAACTTGGGAAGATGAGCAATTATGAATGGATACGAAAGTGTGTGTGGAATTAGGACCAACTGCTTGATACACTTTGTATGTCGCTTGAGAAGCATGTTTTTCCTTTGCGGACATCCTTGATGGATATATTTCCCTTTTTTATTTTTCCCCATAGTTTCTTCGACTAATGGAGTTTGATAGGGATAGTCTTTCTTTGAATTCTTGGGTATCCACTTGTATTTGATTTGTCCAATATGCTTCTTAGCTTCTTTTTCTTTGATACTATTCTACATGCTTCGATTCAAGTCTTTGTTTTGATGTTGGTGGAAATTCATGGATGGGGTGATGGGTGGATGGAGATTCATGACGTGGCGGGTTGTAGTATTGGCATCGGTTTCATCATAAGGATTATTTGTGCTCCCTATGTTGATGTTTACTTGAGATGATGTTGCCCCCAGTTTCATGGAAGTATTACTGATATGTTGAGATCCCTTAATTGTCAAATAACCAAGGCCTTGACGCTTAGGATTGCCAATAATCTGCACTGGTTCTAGGATACCCTATTCATGTAGGCCTAATCCTCTGCCTTGATAATTCATCTGCTGAAAAAACTTATTTGCAATAGGATATGATTTACCTTGGAAACAAGGTGTTTCTCCTTCTCTGCTCTGTGGCGGATCTTCAAATGTCATAGCTCTTTCATTGATAAGATGATTTTCCCTTACAAAGGTGAGTGATCCAAGTTTATAAGTGATAGGATCTTCCATAAGTGGGATGAATGCCTGATTGATATCTTCAACTTGATCTTGTGACATATTAGATTGTAGTGCTCCTTCAAGAAGTGTTGATGCTTCGCTGTCCACACAAAAGTCTTCCTCATGACTCACTTCATAGGATGTTTCTGATTCATGACTTATGTACAAGCCTTCTTCATGATCCATTTTTGATATGTCTCTGCATTTCTCCACATCTTGATCATGTGTACAAATTTTAAGAGTAGGAGACTCTTGTTCCTCAGTAAGAGTATGAGACTCTTGTTTTAAATGAAGATCATCTAAAGGTACATCCAAAGAAAGCATCTCATGGATAGATGGAAGAGTATGTGCTATGCGGATATGGTCATCATTTGCAACATCTTGTATAGATAGGAGAGTGTCCATTATATCGTTGTAGTAGCTTGGAGATACAAATTCTCGATCTTGAGTGATTTCGGAATTGCTTTCAACATGCTTTGGATCAAGTTCTTGACATGGGTCAATTTCAAAGAATGGATTTCTTTCTTGGATATCTTCATTAGGCATAGGAATATTCTCAAATTTCATGAGGTCAAAGGATGGCCATATGTTTTGGAGAGGATCATTGCTAGACCTTGGTGAAAGATGTTGATCATGCTTTGGGACAAATTCTTGAGATATGTCTTCTAACTCATTAGGTGATGTAGAAACTTTTTCGATATGATCATTGGTCAAAGGATCTTGATCATCATTTTGAATTATTATGGTGGGAATTAGTTGCAAGCTTTGTTGTGGGAGTAAGGCCTGCGTTTTCTATTGAGCCAACAATGCTTGTTGTTCGTTATGTTGTTTTTGTGCCAACAAAGATTTTTGTTGGGCTCTTTGTTGTGCTACTTCTTCTTGGATTGCTTGCAATAGTGTGTAGAATTCTACTTGTGCTTGTGCTTGTTGGGCTACTTGAGCTGCTTGTGCTTGCTGAGCAACTAGCTGTGTAGCTTGTTGGGCTTGGAGTGCCTTTTTGCGAGAAGCTTCTTGTGTAGCTTGCAACATGATGGAGAATGAATTGGTCGTGTTGTGTTTTGGTGGTGGTGGCGGTGGTGGTGGAATGAGAATGGTGTTGATTGTTGGGGTTGCTTGGATGGTTTCCATCTGTTTTTGCGATGTTGATGGAAAAATGGGATGATTTGGTATGATGTTTTGATTTGGCATGATGGATTGAAATTGAACATTGTTGTGGTCTAGAATCATATTTCCTTGATTTAGGTAACTTTGATTTTGCATGGTGTTACCTTGACTTGAATCAACATATGGAGTTGCCAATATATTGCTAGGATTTTGAACATTGATGGGATTTGCAAACATGTCTACCCCAAAATTTACCAAGTGTGGATTTGAAATGGTCATGTTTGGTAAAGTTGTACTTGGCATGTATGGATTTGGTGGGATAATGTTGTTTGGAAAACTCATGCATTGAGCGTTTGGTTGATAGATTTGCAGATTTGGACTTGGATTTAAATCTATCATTGGGAAAGGTGTTCCAAACTTTGGATTGGGTATGCTCATATTTGTTGTACCATTGATGTTTGTATGAGATAATGCTCCCATGTATGCATTGTACAAGCTTTGAAAATCAAATGGTATTGCAAGGCTTGGATAGTTTAGTTGATTTGGGTTGCTCATGATGGATGGATCAAATTTATATTCCATGTCCCTCTTGTGTTGAGATCGAGTTTGAACAATAAAATGAAGATCAATTTTCAAGAATGTAAGAGATGAACCTCTAATCCTTTAGATCGGTCTAAACCTTAGGTTCAAAGAAGTGAAGAACTAGGATAATTGAAGGATCAAAGCGATGATGAGGATGAGATAAACGGAATATGAGTGATACGGATGAATGGAACTCTTAAAGAAACTTTGAAGGGAATGCTAAACTTTTTAGGACTTTGATTGATCGTGATTGGATTGATGGTTCAACTAGATGTGTTAAGTCAAACAAAATGTGATGAATGTAATCGTAAAACTCTAAGAAGTTGTGTTATCCAAGAGTGAACTCCTACAAGGTGGTAGTTTGACTAACTGCATCAAGTCAAACATGATTATGATTTGATAATTTGGCTAGGTGTGTTAAGCCAAACAAGATGAACTTGTAAACCCTAGGAAGTTGTGTTATCCTAGAGAAAACTCGTGTATAGGATGATGGTTTGACTAGTTGTGTTAAGTCAAACAAAGTGATTTGATTTCGCCTAAAAGTTTAGCATAAAAGATGCTTACAAAGTTTCCAAGAGTTGTTGGTGAGGTGATTTTTGACTGATTTTGATGGTTGAAAGATGGATGAAAGTGATTGAAATTGATCCTAGACTTGACCTAGAATAACACTTCTTCTTACAAGACCTCGTTGTTGAAGAACACGCTATATTTCCTATGGGAGGAAAGTAAACCTTTCAAACAATTCAAGATCTCAAGACGCTCCTCACTAGCTTTCACACTAAGCTTTTTAAACTTCAGTTTTGGGATTTTGATCATGTTAGAAAACACATGTGTAATCCAATTTGTCTCTTTATCTTAGTTAAATGAGGTTCTTTTTATCCAAGACACTTGCTTGCTTAAGTTTTCAACTATATGTCTAATGTCCCATTCTCTTTCTCATCCCACAATGTCCTTTATGCGGAAATCGAGGAAAATAGGGCAAAAGTTCCTTATGTTTATCCTTATTGGAAACAAATGATGGTAGAATTTGCACACTTAGAAACCTCTAGGACTGTGATTCCTAGGGAAAGCAAGAGTGGGCAAGTTCATCAATAGGTATTTGTTTCCTCCAAGGTGTTTGAAATTTGAGGCTCTTGTGAATGTCTATTTATTTTAATCATTTTGAGAAGTGTTTTTGATTCAAAGCACTTTTTACAACCCTAGGATGATGAGGCAATATCTTTTTGGGTTCCCACTTGGATAAATCCAGCTGCGCATATCTTGTGCGAATGGCTAAATGCTTGACCACACTGGCTCCCTCCACGACACTCACTTATTTGGGTCAGCCAAGCATTAGTACCCATGAATCTCCCATGGCATACTTTCCATTTCCACAACAAGACCGCATGTTACGTGGGGCGGCTTCAAAGGACATGACCTTTTGCACCAACAAGATAGACAAGGTTTTGGCCAATTTCTAAACAAGGGGTTCTAATTCGGGCATTCCGTTCGTGGGAGATTATCCAATGTTGGCGAGAGTCCATTGCTGTCCATCTCATCGGAATAATCCTCATGATATTGGCCTTTGTTCCAATATCCACACTTATATCCCAGGTGGAAGTTGCTTGGCTTTAGTGTGTTCCTGGATGGGTCGTTCCCTTGGGTGATTACTTTTTCCCACAAGGCAGGCCCTCTAAGTTAACAAAAGCGAGCTAACATATCCCATCATTCACACAACCTTTGTCGAAAAACAAAGGGGAGAACCTCCGCAATATATCGTGCTCACACTCGCATGATTTGTTCAATTTTAAAATGCCCGAATTGAAGTGTGGAGGCAATATTTTTGACAACTTAATATCATAAAAAAAAAATTTGATTCTCAAGGTCACTGTGAGGCGCAAGAGAAGCGCATACGTCTTTTTGATGATATTACTTTGTGAAAAAGATTGCAAAATATGACAAACAGTTGTTCATTTTAAGTCCCAAAAGCAGTGATGAATTCGTTTTAAGCACCAAAATCCAAGTGTGAAGGTTGCCTTGTTCAATTTTAATCCCAAATTGAAATCTAGTAAGTGTCTAAGGTTCAATTTTAACCAACTTTGAAAAGATCAAGTCATTGATTGATTTGAAGCCCAAATTAAAAAGTGAGTTAGCTAAAAACAGAAAAAAAGGGTAGTAAATGGAAGCTCCAAACAAGCATTAAAAAATGCTTTTCAAGTTTCTATTTGCAAGAAAACCTCCAAGTCCACCATATTCATCTTCATTTTCGCTTGATCACAACCTTGATGTCAACACCTATTACGCAAAGTATTGATTTAAAAAACTAATATCGCCAGTCCAAAAGTGAAGTCTCCAAGAGTGCTCCATTTAGTATTCCACATACACAAACTGAAAGAACACATCATAAAATACATTAGCATTTAATTTCGGTATCCATCAAATGCACTCCACTAAAATAGAGAAATTTCATTTAAAAGCATCATCAAATTGAAAAAACATTTGAAGGAATGATGCAATATGAAAGATATGATTACATATCCTACAACTGTCAAGAAATTACACATATATAATATAAAAGTGAGATTTAGCCCGTCTTCTAAATCTTTGTCTTGGTGAGAAAAAAAAAAAATTAAAAAAAAAAAAAAAAACCCAAGATAAAATGGCAATCTGCTCAGCAACTTGTTTGATATTTGCACTTAGCAATCACTATCCTGTGAAAATGACATAAGCTGAAAGTTTAGATTAGCAATTACTTCACTTGTCCAGTCAATGTTTCGAATGCCTATAAAAGACCCGGTTATCCATAAAGATGCACTGGCTGTAGGATTAGTTTGTTGAGGGGTTTAATTATGAAATTCTGATAGTGCAAAGACTTTCAAAGATATATCTATTAAATATACTAAGAATCATAAATCTAATCCTTTCCTATACCACAAGAAACATCTACAAACTTGTACGTGTATATTCTGCCTTGGAACAAGGAACAAAAAAGGCTCCTCTATTTATTCCTGATATTCAAATGTAGTAGCAATGCATACGCCACAAGATGTTTGCCAGTCACACCATCTGAGATCCTTTGAGACAAACAAGAGAGCATGCCAGACATGGTGAGCATATCTAGTATTTCCAACGCCTCCCAGGTTTGATCCCTTCACCCAAAGCCTTTGTTAATGTTTACTGGAGAATCAATCTGCACATAAAATACCACCAAATAGTCTCCTGAGTCTCCTTCACACCACAGTGATTTTAAGGAATTTAATGGAAACTAACATTCATTCGCCTTTAAGCATCGATTTCAAACTCAGTCAATGTACTTAATCGCATTAAATGGGAGATTTGATAATAGTTAGAACAGATCCAGTAAAATGTGATTGAACTGCTTCATCAAGATATTATTTGTTAGCACAATGACAAAACAACATAAACAAAAATTCCTATCCCTATGAGATAATACTTCATGATTCAAATGCAACCAAATAAAATTAAATAAAGCATCTAAACCATGAAATAAACCTATCCCATAGTGGATTGGTGCAACTTAGTTGTGTAGAAAGCTGCCCTTTTCCAATCCTTGATAAGCAAGATTGCCAAATGATGAACAAGATTGATTCTCAAGTGAAGAGAATAACCTTGCAATGAGAATGAGTTGTTTCTAAGAAAATGGTGTTGTGATGAGCAAGATTGATTCTCAAATGAAGAGAGTAACCTTGCAATGAGTAAGTGTTGTTGTGTTGTGGATGATTTGTGTTGAAATGCTTTGCATTTTATAGATTCAACATTAGGAAGAGTGATAGATTTGGATGAATGTGGGATCATTCATGAGCCAATGACAAGATGCCACTTGTCAAAGTGTGAGAGGGTGTGGAATGTGCAATTCTTGGCCAATGTGCCAATTTGAAATTCAAATTTGGATGAAATGGCATGTTTAGGGGGGATGAAAGGTGCAATAAATGCCATGTTTGACTTGTGCAAATAGCATTTAAAACCTTGTTGGAAGGGACAAGTCCCTTTTGGGGGGAAGATTCAAATTGGAAGAATATTCCATTTTGATGTCATTTTGAATGTAATTAGAGGAAATAATAAATCAAATAAATGATTTATTGGTGCAAGTGGGTGAGTTAGTTAGGAGTTTGGATTTGACTCTAGTTGAGTCAAAAGCTAGAGGATGATAATTATGATTAGAAGTTAATTAACTTAGGGGATTTTAGGGATTTGACATTTGATTAAATTAGTTTGATTTATTAAATCAAATGAGAAGAACATAAGGATTAAATACTTTGATTTATTTAATGAACCTTAGGAAATTAATCAATAAATATTTTAATTGATTAATAGAAGAAATGAATGTTAATTTGTATGATGCATGATTGTTATTTTTGCATGTCTACAATATGTTACCCCCTTATGGAGTAGATGAGAATATGGGATTTGTTTGTCTGCTAGTTGTGCTAGGAATCTGCGGATAGACTGGAGTCTTCCTTGTAAACCTCTTAGTTGCTTCAGTGTCTAGGTGCTTCCATTTTGAGGATTTTCTTGACTTTGGCAGGATCTACCTCAATTCCTATCATTGACACGATATACCAAAGGAGCTTGCATGATTGCACTTTGAAGACACACTTCTTTGGATTAAGTCGAACCTTGTATTTTCCAACCTGTCAAAAATGGAACTCAGAGCTAATATGTGGTTTCGTCTTTTACTTGATTTAGCCAATATGTCATCCACATAATATTCCACCATCTTATGAATCATTTCATGAAATATCAGTGTCATATCCCTCTAGTAGATTTCTCTTGCATTCTTTAGCCCAAATGGCAGGATATTCCAGTAGTATGTCCCCCATGGATAAGTGAAAGCCACCTTATGAGTTGGTCTTCTTTACCTATCATGATTTGGTTGTATTTGGAGAACCTATCCATTAGTGATAACATCTCATGTCCAATCATCATATCCACAATCATATCAATGTTGGGAAGTGGAAATTCATCCTTGGGACATGCTTTTTTAAAGTCTCTAAAGTTCATGTAGATGTGGATGCCCCCATTTGGCTTTGGAACAAGTACAATATTTGACACCCATTCTTGATAATCAATTGGCCTTATGAATTCAACATCTAGGAGATTTTTCAATTCTACTTTGACCAACAAGTCTATTTGGGGATGCATTTTTATCAACTTTTGTCTCACTAGCTTTTCCTTTGGATACATCGCTAAGTGATGAACCACAACTTCTAGATCACGACCCGGTATGTCAGCATAGGTCCATGTAAACTTTACCTTTCTTTCTTTCAGGAATGCAACTAATATTTCTTGTTCTTCCATGAGAAGTGACTCATCATAAAATTTTATGCGTGGTAGCTCCTTTGTTCCTAGGTTGATAGGATTACATTGTTCTACCAGGACTACTAATTTTTCTTGATGAAGTGCAATGAAGGGAAGATTGAATCCTTCATCCTCTAGTGCCTTAGAGAGGTTTTCACCATTGGATGCATCCTTTATTTTTACTATTTTTTGGTTAGAGAGTGCCACATTGTGGTTTTCACTCAAAGACTTTGAGATTATTCTCAATTTCTCACTTTTGTGACTAAAGGATTCAGTGTCCCTATAATAGGCTTGAGTGTCCAGTGTGATGTCAAATCCAGCCTTATGATATCCATATGGTACTATATCCCTCAATCCTATGAACTCTAAAAGAGCCTCATCATTTTTGAATGTGTCTAGAATCAGTGCTCCTCGTTGGTCATAATCGATGAGTTGACGGTATGCCAGGTTTATTTCATGGGTTTGATGGTTTGACTGAAAGGATAAGGTATTGATCATGAGGAGGGAGAAATCTTCAAAAAACATGGGTAAGCCAGTTATGGTATCCTTATCATCACTACTACTCCACACATTAGTTATGTCAAAGGTAAAGTTATCTAGGGGCATACCTATAGATACTAGTTGTTGAAGGGTGGCTTCCATTAGCTAAGGGGCAGTCATGACTACTTTAAGTGGTGAAATTCTACCACATATGGTTACACTTAGAGGGGTACACCCAAGGCCAATCTTTTTCATGCACTTTTCCACAATGATAGGTTCTAATCGGCCATTTTTGTTCTTTCTCAGACTTCCATTTTTGGTATAGCCCATACCCAATATTAATTGAACTACTTTATTTGTATCATCCATGGGAAGGGTTGTTATGGGTCTTTCATCTTGATAGAGGATACTAGATACATCTTGCTCATCTACTACTTCTTGGCATAGATCTCCCCACTTACTGAATTAGGAGGGATCTGAACTAAAGGTCTGAGTTGTTGTGTTGGTGGACTATGGTTGTCCATGGGATCTAGGGGATTGAGGTAACTCCCAAACCATAAATTCTCCCCTCTTCATTTTATATTCACCACACCCATTATCTTGGATTATAAGCTTGATGTTAGATATATCAGGGAGGGTGAGTGTCTTTGTCCCAAAAGTGGAGGCTATGTTGGATGGATCTATATATAGATTTAAGGGGCCTTCATCATTCTTTGGGACTTGGGGAACTTTATAGTACTTGGCTTCCAGGTTCTTACAGTAGGCGAAGGGCTCAGGATCACCATAGATTGTGATCTCTTGATTTTGGTATGAAAATTTGACACATTGGTTGAAATTTAATGCAACTGCTTGCATCCCATGGATCCATGGGTGCCCCAGAAGGATGTTATATGGTAGTTTAAGGTCAAGCACTTGACAGGTGGTTTCCATAACAGCTAGCCCTACTTGAATAGGGAGTTTAATAGTTCCCTAAGACACTCTTTCTTGATCTTCGTAAGCCCTGATTGTGATACCTTTACCTTTACCTTTTCCAATGGAATCTTCAGATATTCCTAGATTCTTAATAAGCTTGAGTGAAAAAATGTTGAGGCTTGCACCCCCATCCACTAAGACCCTTTTGATTGTATTTATTTGAACCAGGACTTCAAGGTGGAGTGCATGGTTGTGAGATGGCTAGGTGAGGAAGTCTTGATTAGAAAATGTGAGGAGACTCGGAGTGGTGATGTTACCGATAATAGCTTGGAATTGCTTTGTATCAAGGTTAGTAAAGATTGTAGATGAAGCCAATGCTTCCTCAAGGATTTCCTTTTGGGCAACTGAAATCTTTAGTAACTCCATGATGGATATTTGAGCAGGGGTTCTTTTTAACTGGTTAAGGATGTTGTAACCATTAGGGACAAATTTATGATTTGAGGTAGATGCTCTAGATGGTTGTGATTCCCTAGAAATCATGGTGACCTTCACGTCATGTGTGGTGACTCCACAATCAGCTTTGACTCCCTTGATGCTAACAACCATGACCATTTCATCAACACATGCAACAAATCCTTCATATAGATGGCTCACATTGCCATATTTTTTCTTCCCTTTGTTGTTTCCTTGGTTGTGATCGGGCATTAGATTCATGTAGATTTTTGGATCTTGATTGCTAGATGGTTTCTCAACATTTATGATTTTTTCATCAATGAGATCTTGGATGCCATTTTTCAGTTGCATGTAGTTGGTTGTTGTATTCCCCTTGAGTTTATGATAATCGCAAAGGAAATTTTCATTGTACTAGGGTGGTTTCACTTGGGGCTCTCGGTAATTATCATAAGTGGGGATTTTGATAAGGTTTTCATTGACCAACTTCTTCATGATGGACTTGATTGATTCCCCAAGGGATGTGAATTTCCTCTTGGGGGATATCTATTTCACGGAGGTGGTCCTCCTTGATTATTGAGGTTTTTGACTTGATTTTGTGGTGGTTGTTGGGTTATCGCATTGTCTTGCATGTTATTGTGGTTTTCGTTCTATGGTTGATGGTGTGTTTGGAAATTGTACTTTGGAGCAATGATGACAACCTTGGCATCGACCACTTCATCATTGGTGACATTCCTATTTTTTGCCCATGTGCAAGGTTTCTCAATATAGCTGGTGGATGGGTGACTATCTTGATGTTTAGGATATGTAGGTGTGCCCCCTTGTGCAATAAGGGCCCTTTCGATGTTGAGCGCCTTAAGGATCAATTGGTCATATGTGGTGATGCACTACATCTTTAGATAAAATGACAAGGTCTTTTCCAAATTGGCAATGATAGTGCAGATTTGTTGCTCCTCTTACATGTCCCACTTGCTTTGATTGGTCTTGGATTGCCATGATTGTAAGGAGGTGAATGATTCCCCATTTCCCTATTTGAGTGATGATAATTCATCTAGACTAACATCCATGTTGATGTTGAATGCATAATTCTTGAGGAATGCATCTTTGATTTCTTGGAATGTTCTGATGCCCGTAGGTAGACAAGAGAACCACTTCATGGAAAGACGATCCAGGCTCTGAGGAAACAACCACATCAGATATGTATCATTTTACGTGACTTCCATGCAATGCATTTGGAATTCCCTAATGTGATCTTCAAGGTTTCCCAACCCACGATATTTTTCAATTTTGGGTATTTTGAATCCCTTTGGGAATGGTATCATTGCAAGGCTCTTATCAAAAGGATAGGGACATAGATTTCTAGGTGTCGTTGTTTTTCCTGATTGAAGATCAAGCACCTGTTGTGAGATAAGTTTGTAGTTTGATTTGTGTCATCACATCATCTTGTTGATCAAAAGGTGAAGTGAACATGTTTTGAGGTGGTTGGGGTGTTTGATTGATGGGTGGGGTGTTGGTAGGATTTTTTTGCAAGCTTTGTTATGTGATTAATTTATGCATTTGTTGCTAAGCCAACAACGCTTGTTGTTGATCGTATCGTTGTTGTGCCAACAAAGCTTGTTTTGGAGCTTGATGTTGTTCTTGGTACTCTTACAAGGCTTGTTGATATGGTTGTTGTTGGACTACTTGCAACTAGGCCTAGTATTAAGCTTGTACTTGCGCTTGTTGAGCTTGAGCATGTGCTTGTTGGATTGCTTGTGTAGCCTTTGCAGCCTATGCGGATTGTGTGGCTTGAGCGGCTTGCTATTGTTGGAGTAAAGCTTGAGCTTGGGAAGCCTATTGTGCTTTTTGTGCTTGTTGCACTGCTAATTTTGCTTGTGCTTTTTGGGCAGCTAGTTGTGCGTCTTGTTGATTTTGGATCTATTGAAGTGCCTTTTGATAGGCGGATTTTCAAGTTTCTTGTAGCATGATGTTGAATGAATTTTCCATGTTGGGTTTTGGCAGTGGTGGTGGTTGATTAGGAATAGTGTTGACCATTATGATGAGAGGAATGATCGTATTGATCATTGGGATTTGAGTGTTGGATTGCATGGTTGAGATACTTGGCCCTTGGGAAACCATGATTTGAGAGGTTTGAGGAATGATGGAAGTATTGATTGTTGGGTTTGATTGGATAGTTGTCATTTGTTGTTGTGATATCGATGGCAAGATGAGAGGATTTGGTATGATGCTTTGATTTATGATAGTGGGGTTGCTTTGATTTGGTTGATTAATAATCGATAAAGGTGAAAGGCCCAACCCAAGGGGTGATGCAGATGTCAATGGTAATCACAGTAATGGTGGTGTATTCCCAAGGAAAAGTGATGATGAGGAGGGATCGAGGATTCCCCTCCTCCAAACAAATCACCCTCTCCCTATGAGGTCATGGGGAGAGAGTTTTGCATGTCCAAAGGATAAACTGGTGTTGCATGAAAAGAAGATGAATGGGTAGAATCATGAAATTCAAGCAAAACATATGGGTGTAATGGATTTACTGGGACAGATTGGCCCAATATGGTTTTTGCATCCAAATCTTGGTTATTCACAAGGGGATGTGCTTGAAGTACATGAAGCAATGAGCTTCCCTTGCTAACGACTGGCGGAGTTGGATCAATGGATGAGGTGATTTGTGGGATTCTTTGAGTGATGCTTTAATATGGAGATATGGATGGGATTGGAGGCATGATCTCAAGAGGTTTCTCCCCAAGGGTTCTTATTTCATAGTTAGAAGGGAGTTTAGCCCTTTCTTTTACCAATTCAATCATGTATTGGGAGGGATATAACCTCATCATGGCATTAACAATTCGATGATTTTTTTGGATTTTGCACCATCTCAAGGATTTCATCTTGTGTCATCCCTAAGGGTTTGCTGGTAATGTCCTCTACTTGAACCTCCTCTTGAGGATTTTGTGATGGTAGAGGGAGGTTTATTGGGGAATTGCTCGATTCCATGGGATTTATTTTAGGAGTAGTTTGACTTAAGTCACTGGAAATTGATGTTTCTTTGTTGATTTCCATATTATTCTTTTGTAGCAATCTAGTTTGCACCATAAAATAGGGAAAAAATTTCAAGAATGTGTAGTCCTTTAGATTGATCTAACTTTAGGTACAAAAAGGAGAAGAACTAGGATGATTAAGGGTCAAAAGATGGGGATGAGATAAAAAAATATGGATGATGTGAATGATTTAACTATTGAGAAACCTTGAAGGAGATACTAGACTTTAGGATTTGATTTGATTTGGTTGATTTGGGATAGTGAACTTGTAAACTCTAAGAGGTTGGATGTTGTTCTAGAGTATAATCGCACACAAGATGATAATTTGACTAAAGCTGTAAAGAAGTATTCATCAGGACACCCCTAGTCAAACAAGATGATTTTGGATAATGAACTTATAGACCTCTCGATGTTGGATTTTATCAAGAGGTAAACTTGTTCACAAGGATTGATAATTTGATCAAATATTTGGAGAAGGATTCATCTACACATATCTAACCAAACAAAATGATTTTGATTTTCTAAAAGTCTAGTATGAATGATTTTTGCAAGATTTTCAATAGTTGTTGATGAGTTGATTTTTTATTTTGATGTTTGGGAGATAAATGAGAATGATTATTTTGATCCTAGATGAGACCTATATAGAACTCCTCTCTACAAGACCTCGGTATTGAAGAACACGCTTGATGCTTTCTATGTGAGAATAAAAAACCTTTGAAAGAGATTGGGATTTTGCTGACAATAAAATTCATACAAGTTAGGATTGTTCTTTGAACATTTCTTGTAAAAATTGTAAACCGACCTTTCTCTTACCTCATGAAGCCTTGAAAGACATTCTTCACGAAATTTTGGACTAAGAATTTTGAACTTGGGTTTTCCGATTTTGATCTTGCAGGAAATCATTTGGAAGAGCACATGTGTGCGGTTCAATTTTTTTTAACTTTTCTTCATGACTTCCTTTTACTACAAACAATTCTTGATTAAAGTTTCAAACTAGATGTCTAATTTCCTAACTTCTTCTCATCCCAAAAAGTCCATTATGTGGAGAATCGAGGAAATTAAGGAAAAAGTTTCCTAATGTTGACTTTAGTGAAAAAAAATGATGATTAAATCCAAATGCTTAGAAACCTCTAAGGACAAAATCCCTAGGGAAAGCAAGAGCACTTGGATTTATCAAAGCTATTTGTTCTCTCCAAAGGGTTTGAATTTTTTGAGAATTTTTTGAATGTTTGTTTTCAAACATTTTAGATCCAAGCAAAGTATTTTGATCTCAAGAATATGCACAATCCTAGGATGAAAAGACAATATTTTTTGGGTTCCCACTTGGATAAATCTAGCTACGCATACTCTTAGTGGATGATTATATTCTTGACCACACAGGCTCCCCCTTATAGTGTACTCACTTCTCAGGTCATCCAAGCATGATCAGTACCCATGAATCTCCCATGGAATACTTCTCATCTCTACTAAAATCTGTAAGAATGTGGGGTGGCTTCAGAACAACCGTTCTTGGAACAACAAATAGTTAAGGATTTTGGCCTTTCTAAACAAGGGGTTTTAATGTGAGAATTATGTTCATGGGGGACCATCCATGCAACAAGAGACCATTATCTCCCTTCTTTTCAGAATGATCATCATGATACTCGAACTTTCCTTGAGTACTTACACTTATATACCGGTTGGAAGTCGCTTGGCCTTATTGTGTTGCCAATTGGGTCATTCGCTGGGGTGATTAATTTTTCCTGCTAGGTAGGCCCTCTATGGATAAATAAAAGTGAGAAAGTACATTCATAGTTCGATTGATTTTTGTTGAGAAACAAAGAGAGAACACTCACAATGCATTCCACTCACACTCACAAGATTTGTTCAATTTTAGGAACCCAATTTGAAATGCGGAGGTAATCTCTTATACAACCTAATATCAATAAAGGAATTTTGATTCTCAAGATCGCTATAAAGTGCGAGAGAAGTGCATAGGTCTTTTTGATGATATTATTTTGTAAAATAGATTACAAAATAGTAAAAACATAAGTTCATTTTAGCCACAAAGCAATAGTATGGATTCTTTTTAAGGACCAATTTGGAAGTGTGATAGTTGTTTGTTCATTGATTAGATCCCAAAACAAAATCTAGTGAGTTTTCCTATGATTCTTTTTTTTAACCCTTTTTGTCTTGTTCTTTTTAAGCCCAAACAAAATTTAGTAATCCTAAAGATAGAATATTAGCACTCCTTAAGAGGGATTATAATTTCTCCCCAAAGTGTTTAAAAACACTTGATTCAATGTGTTAATGATAACATGGAGATGCCTTAGTCTTCATTTTCTTCCTTCACTTCAATCAAGCCAACCCAACTGCAGTAGTGCAATATGAAAGTGTAGCGTTGTTTGGAGAGGTCAGTGATGTAATATAACATCACTAATTACTGAGAGTGACACTCTACTGTAAAATAGAGATTGTGGTTGTGGCTCAATTTGACCAACAACGCAGTTTGTGTCAGTGGTTTACTTTAAAATTCAAATTTCGTTGGCGGGAAAACATCATCGATAGAATTTGAAGATTGGAGTGGTGAAATATAGCATCCCTTAACTGTCAACGGTTGAGTTTCTTTTAAGATACAAAAAAACACAAAAACGCACAATTTGTTTCAAAAAACGTGATGAAATTCTTCAGATTCGCCCTCCTTCTAGCACCAAAATGTGAACCCCAATCCTAGACTTTCACAAACATAGCAAACAAACACACTTTTAGATCCAAATGTAAGTAAGAACTAAGATTCCCCATGAATTTCATCTACAATGCTCAAAATAGGAAAGAAATGAAGAATAAAGTGAGAAAAGCAATTAAGTCCTATTTAAGAATGCAAATTCTCAATCCCATGGGGGAATTGGTGCCAATTTGATGTGTAAATTGGCCCTTTCCCAGCTCCTTTGTTTGGTTTGATGATTTTTGATCCACTTGATGATGAAGAACAATGTGATTCCTTGATAAAACCTACAATAACCTAGCTATGATAATGGAAAATGCTTATGGAAGTGGATGAATTTGCTCTAAATGTGAAGATGGTAACTTTTCTCTAAGTTGTGTATCCAAATGAGAAGAAGAGCTTTGTATTTTTAGAAATGCAAGATAGAGGAATGATAAAAATGAAACAATGTAGGATCATGCAACATCTAATGCTCAAGTTCCACTTGTCAAGATGTGAATGGAGGAATTTTGAGCACATTTTGATGAATGAGACTATAAATGATATTAGGTGGATTTTGAAATTCATGAAATGACTTGTTGGAGAGGGAAAGAAAATGACTTAAATGCCACTTGACTCAATGCACAAGGATATGTAAGAGGAGATAAATGCTTTGTTGGAAGGAAAAATCCACATGGAGGGATTTTCAAACTTGGAGAAATATTCCCCTAAAGATGCCATGTTGAAAGAAAATATAGATTTAATAAATCAATTAAATGTATTTTAATGTGCAAGTGATAAAATCTAGAGAAATTAGGAGATTGGGATTAAATTAATCAAGATTTGATCAATTTAATAGGAGATTGGTCAATTTGACCATTTTGACTTAGATTTGAGGTTTCATTTAAATCAAAATGAGAGGAAGGTGACTTAGACTTAATTAAATAAAGATTTTGAATTATTTAATTAAAAGGAGATGATGTTAGATTAAATTAAATAAGGTTTAATTTATTCAATTTAATATGATGACTTTAGAGATTTAATTACATAAAATGAATTATTTAATTAAATAGAGACATAGGGTTAATTAAATCAGTTTGGTTAATTTAATTAACATGATAGAATGACTTAATTAGATAAATAATGATTTATTTAATTAAGGGATGAAAGGTGATGACAAGCTAAGAATATGACTCATGATGAAATGACGTTAGTAATTAGGATCAAGTGTGTTGGTATATTTTTCATGTCTACATAAACATATTTGCAAAATTCTTCCAATTAGATCCATCAATCCATCCATAATTAATCTTCATACAATCTTTCTCAGATTATCCATTCCACTCTTTGTTCCAACATGATTTTTCATTGTGATTTTTTAACCCACAAATTACACAAGGATGAAGATCCCAACACTTCTCTTTTTTATGTCCTCCCCTATGACAATGTGAACAATAAAATCCATGCTTTTGGTTGATTTGCATGAACCTGTAACACTTGTTACATCACTTGTATCTCTCTCACCATATCTCAAGCCTTCATTATTTGGCCTCACAACTGGCTGAATGGGATCTCTCATTCCTTGTTCGTGTTTTCCTAGACCTTTTTCCTACATATCCCATTTTCTTCATGAGTTTTAAACCAACACTCTTTTCAAACCAACCTTTTTTATTAGCATCACAACTTGTAAAATCTATTTTTAGACACATCTTTAGCTTCAACTTCATGTTCCTTACCTAGAGAACTTTGATCTACATCACCTATATCAAATTAAGTTCACACAAATCATGCAGATCACATGAGGCATCACACACCAATGGATTTCACCTTATACAAATGTCATTTTTTTCTTCAACAATTTTATATTTTCTACCAAATCTTCATTCTTTTTTTGGACCTCATCAAGTAGCTACAATCTTCTTTCTAGCTCTTCATTTTCCTTTTTCACTTTCTCTAACTATTTTTTTGGATTTTCATTCTCACACAAATAATCAAATCTTTCCTTTCCAAGATCTAGTAAATTTTTTATCAATTTTGAGTTACACTTTTTGACCTTCACCAATTCATCTTAGAAACTATCTTTCTCAAATATTAAATTTGAAGTTTCTTTCTTCACTTTCTTACCAATTTTTCGCATTGAAACACATTATTTAAACTCACCTTGTACACTTTCACCTTGAATTTGTTACACCAATTTATTATATTGATAGCTTTGTGTGCCTCCCCTCTTCTTTTCAAAATTTCTCCTTCAATAGCTTAAATCTACAGATGATATTTATTTTTGATAATAACTACATTGAATACAACAATATTTTCTGGAATTTTTTTTTCCAGCTACTATGACCTCTTTATCTTCTATTTGTGATAAAAAATAATAATTTTCCTCAGTGATTTTCACTTTTTAGACAACATCAACCTTTTCTTTGACAATGCTTCTTCTACTTAGATGACTCAAGGTCTTTAGCTATTCTATCTACATTAAAAATCAATGATTTATTCAACAAATTGTTTTCTTTGGTAGAAAATTTGTCCTTGTGAACTCCTCCTTTTGAAATGAATAATTGAATTTTCTTGTTTTCTTCACATGACTACATAAAATAACTTGGCTGAAAATTCCAGATTTGCATTTATATGACTTCAATCATAATCCTCCTCAGCTACACCTTTATTCCTCCCAAGAAGCTCCAAAAACATGAGCAATGATCAAAACATCTTCAATAGCTTCACTGGCTAGAAATAATGGTCCTCTTTTCTTTTGTTGTAATCCACTACTTCATTCCTGGGTAGCGAAATAAATCCTCATTTAGAAAACAAATGGTAAAAATGCCTTAGATTTTCTCTTTTGTCTTATTTATTAGTTGCATTGTTCAGCTAATGATCCCAAAAAAAAAAACATCTTAAAAATAAATGTGATGTCCTTTTCTATTATTTTGAATGCTTAACACTACAATTAAAATATCAAAAATTTCTTCAAACTAGCAACTGCATTCTTTTCTCCCAATCTATAAATTTTAGACATTTAATCAAACCTTAATCTTAGAAACACTCGGATGCCCATAATATTTTTTCTTTGATACTAATTGTAGATTTTATAACACAGGGACATATACAAACTAAAAAGGGAACATACACATGCTCAAAGATAACACAAATAATAATATTTTATTTGACCTATTTTCTGAATTGTATAACATTGTTCAAAAACTATTTCCGAATTGGATTACATTGTTCAGACTGTATTTCAAATTATAATAAGGCAGTATTTTATAAATATTTTACCTCTTTTCATAGAATCTACCATGCATGTATTAGCTCCTCTTAACTAATAGATAAAACTAAAGTCCAAATACTATTTTCAGTTATCTCCATGCAAAGCTATAGTTAACAAAAACTATCTCAAAAAATTTGTAACTATGTGCTGCAGAGAAGGAACAATGCATGGAAGTGCATGTTGGTGACGCTCATGCACCACTTGCCAATAGACAAGACATACAAAGTGTAGGATAATGAAAAATATAGGGCCCCATGGCCTAGGTATAGAGCAATATTACTTCTTAGGATGGGGAGTCAACCACAATGGGGCCCATTGGATGTATAGAGAATTAAGCTCAAGTAGTTAGGAAAATCACACAAGTTTGAAATAATAAAATATAGAACATCGAATTCATAGGAGTAAGACAAGGCATGCACTAAAGCCCAAACCATGCAATCAAACACTAATATGAACTCTTAGATCAATTATCACCTAAAACATAATGATAATGAGAGGAAAACATGGAAAATGGCTATGGTAGGAAATGATGTTTATAGACCCATTGACTTCATATCCTATACTTTATTTTATTGTCAATCGAAAAAAAAATATTATAGAACTACAAATTCCATTATTATAATAATTAAAAATAGAAAAAATCATATATATTTTATATTTAATACTAAAAAATAATTTCAAATCTATAAACTAAATTTAAATACAAATTGGATTAAAAACTAAAAAAAATTCTTATATTAAACTAGTATTAAATATTTCATAATCTAAAAAAGAAAGAAATACATTTTTAGTTTTATTTAAAAAAATTATTTTATGTAATTTATGTATTTTTGAAATATAATGTTTCCCTACATTTCATTATTCTTCATTGAATTTAATAGTCGGTTGTTCCAAGTAATGGGATTTTAAAAGACTTCTATAAATATGTGAATGTAGTTGTAATTAAATTTGTTAAAAATAGTTATTATTGCATTAATATTTATTTATTAATAGAATTGAACATAAATGAACACATTAAATGAGATATTTGCTACAAAATGTGAAAGATAAATCCACTAGAACTCAATCTCATGCTCATGAAAGACTAATTAATATAAACACAATCTCAATATAAATATTTCGTCATCCTCAAATGTTATATATATATATATATATATATATAATATAATATAATATCAAATTTAAATGATTATATTACTTGTGAAATATTCAGAGGTGAATATAAGATTTTATATGTATATATTATTTAAATAATTAAATACAATGTAAAACAATAATATTTGTAAAATATTTTTTTAATAAATAAAACAAAGTAAAGAATTTAAATAAAATAAAATTAATTTTAAATAATCTTAAATAAAATAATCCAAAACACATATCACTCCATATTTTAAAAATACATAAATTTAAACTATCTATATTAATTAATAGATTTCTAAATTTTATTGAATATGATCTAATTTCACCAAATCTTAATAAATATTAAAAAGATTAAATCTATATAAAAATAGTTCATATTTTTTTGAACGATTACCAACTTTTTTATCAATATAAATGTCCAACGAATATTATATAACTATTTAATCATCGAGAACAGAATGCATGAACACAACATGAGCGTATTCCCCCCACGGTCTTCCCAGGTATGTGTTGATGGACGCTATCACGGGTTGTAGATCGGGGGCAGCACTTATTCTACAATTGTGGATGGAAATTCCAGTCTTTTCGTTGGGATCTGATCTTCCTTGGGCAGTTAGCACGTTCTTCTGATAGCTCAGAGGGCGTCTGACGATGATGTTGCTGTTCTGAAAGACCACCGCCGCGTAGCCGAAGATGAAATCCACAGTGCCGTAGATATCGACTTTACTGTAGAATTGGCGAAAGGTGAAGACACACAAAGTGTCTTGATACCCACCAGTTATTGCGCTGTTTATAGACGAAACGAAGCGTTTATTGATGATATCTTTTTTGAAATTAGTATGCGACATTATTCGTTACGGCACTTCATCATATACGATATTCTACCAGCAACATGACAAGAGCTAAACTTTGTTTAAATTAGGAATGTTCTGTTCAATGAGCTCATAGTTTTCAAGTAGCTTCTAAACTTAGTCTTCTTCGGAAGCAACGCGGGACTTGATCTGAAGAAAACGTCCCGGAAATTTCCTTTTTGACAAGTTTTGGTGCCGCTGCTATGAATTATGCTTGGTATAATGTTGTCGATTAGAAGCAATTCAAGCTGATTAGGTTTTCACAGAGTAACAATCAAATTAACTGGACGCTAGGATCAGTTACGTAGAGGTAACCTTCAGTTCATAAAAAAGATTGGCCAAATAGTCACGTTTGCCTAGGACTACTAAACATGACAATTGTTGGCCTGGCTTTTTCAATATGACAGGGCTCAAGAATGGCAAGGACGCAAGCAAACAGTTGACATTAGGAAATAGCTTTCGGCATTTATTTTTGGAAAGAAGACATATTACTTCTGGTTTTGTATAGGGACTTCACTTCGAAAGGAGACATTTTACTTTTATTTATACATTATTACTACCATGTAACGATCTCTTGCGTCTAGAAAGCAACATCACTAAGAAACTAATAGTATATCACGATTTAATTATCTAATTTTTAAGATAAATTTAATGTTTAGTGTCTAATGAGTAGTGGTTAATATAAATTTATCTTTCATGAAAATGAATGGTCTACTTAGCACTCATTGCATCTAGGAATACACATACGGGTGAAGCAATAGGACTTTCTAGGAGGTCACTCTTCTCAATACTTTGACTCAAGGCACTTAATCATAGAGTTTCCTACAAGATCAAACCCATAGTTTATACATTATTGTTACCTTGTAATGATCTTTTGCATCTAGAAAGCAACATCACAAAGAAACTAATTGTATATCAAGATTTAATTATCTAATTTTTAAGATAAATTTAATGTTTCATGTCTAATGAGTAGTGGTTTATATAAATCTATTTTTCATAAGAATGAATGGTCTACTTAGCACTCATTGCATCTAGGAATACTCATAGGGGTGAAGTAATAGGATTTTCTAGTAGGTCACTCTTCTTAATACTACTTTGACTCAAGGCACTTAATCATAGAGTTTACTACAAGATCAAACATTTAGCATGTGCTATGCCTTATGAACCATTCATTATAGAGCCCTTATAGCCTATCCATTAACAAGTAGAAGGTATTTTTCACAATGTGCTAAATTATGATTTATATTAGGATTCAAGTATGTAGTTTTTGTGTCAAATTCATTGAAACACATTTCATGAGTAGTGATTAACATTGGCCCATCCTTTCTAAAGTGAATCATCCACTCAATACTCATTGCATCTAGGTGATGCTCATATGGGTGAAGCATTAGAACTTCCTAAGAGGTGACCCATCCTAGTACTATTCTTACTCCAGCATACTTTTCCATGGATTTTCTCCCAAGATCAAACCCACTTAGCTTGCTACCTCATTTACAAAACCTTTAGCAAGTATTGTACCATATGACCCATTCATCATAGAGCGCCTTTAACTATCCATTGAAAACTAGGAGGAATTTTCTATAGTGTGTCAAATTATAATATCTATATTAGGATTCAATTGAGCAATTTTTATATTTATGTATATCCTTTATTTAAAACACACATATACAAGTAGTTACTCATCAAAATGTGTGGTAAAGTTCAAGGCACAAATAAAGAGAAAATGCCTTGTGATGAAGCCATATAATGTGAATTTCCAAAATCAAGAAGCCATCTCCCTAACTTCGGACTTGTAGATGTATGCCTTTCCCTTCATTTTTTATATCTTATTCTCCACTCTAGTTATCCCTAAATATGTACATGATAATGCTAGTGGAAGAAGTAAAAGACATTATTGTTCAAAGCAAATTTGATACTATTCATTTGATGAAGGTGTTTGAACTCATAAATATATTTTTTAATAAATATTTTCATCATTTCCTAATTCTTTTACAATAAGAACATGTGGATTTAAATCCTTCTTAGGTGTATCCTCTTTAGAAGAGATTGGATTCTCATTATTATTTTTAATAATTTTGGATTCTTCTTGCCTTTACCTTTGGGTGATTGGGCCACCAATGCCTAACCATTATGAAGTGCATCTAACTAGAAAAAAATAGCCTTATTTTTAGTTAGATGGTCATAAAATATCTAAAAACAAGGAATAAAAAATGTATCACCTAGGGCATACATGGTGGAATAAAATATTAAAAATATTCCTTTTAACTTACAAATAATTGAGAATATAGATGTAATGACGAAAAATGATCCCCTTAACTTGGCCTTGATTTAGTGTTGTAATATGCCTGACATATTCACATTAGGTCTTGGGACCTTGTAAACTAATGGATTTAATGGTACCTTCCTAAAGTGTTGTGAAGTGTTGTAATATACTTTCACACTTTTCTAAGGTCTTATCAACCTAATAAACCTCTGTTTAATTAAATATTACCTTATTTGGAGTGTTGTAAAGTGTTGTAACACACTTTCGCACTTTTCTAGGATTTTCATTAATAATTGAGTTTTCTTATGCTTGAATTGGCCCTATTTTGCATCCACAAGTCTCATTTATTGCATCTTTTCAAGGATAGTCCCGACACCAATCATAATTTAGGTGTTTCTAGCTTGTATGGCCTAGGTTTAGGGATCTTAGACTCAATCACCACCTTGGGTGAATGGGTCCCACCTGCATCTTTTCATCCTAAACTGGTTTTCAAACATTTTTAAGCTTTTTTTATTTTTGGTCCCCTACATTATGCTAGATGGGACTCATTCACCATCTTGGGCGAATGAGTCTCATGTGGCTGAAAATCTAATGTCGGCTTGTAGTGTTGTAATTTTAGGAATTCTTGCATAATTGAGTATAAATACAAGGTTCTTTCAATCATTTTTAACCTAGCAAGTTGAGTGAGAATTCCTATAGAAATTTTGAGTTCACAAGAATTTACAGGAGAATTTAAGGGAAAATTATCAAGCATTCTAGAGCATTCTTCAGGCACCAATCATAATGTCAAGGATTCCATATGGCATGTTTGTTATTATGCTAATAATTATGATGTAGGGTTTATGATTTAAGCATGTGTTCATTCAAGATCAACATCATTAAACCAAGGATCAAGATCTACATCCATTGCATCCATTTCAAGCATATTTGCAATACTTCATTGAAGCATTTGGTGAGTTGCAACATCATCATTCTTTCATTCATCATTCTCCATTCTCATTTCTTTCATTTCAAGGTTTAATTACCAACAAGGGGTTTAACCAAGGGAAACCAATATCCACTAACCCAACATCATTTTCCCCTCTCCTTTGTGTGTGATTTACAAGTCTAGGTTGTAGATTTCCTAAGGATCAAGATTGGAGAAATGTTGTAAATCATCTAAAGTTGTCAAAGTTGTCATCCAGCCTTGGAGAACATTAGAGAAGACCTATAGGTGGAAAATTACAAATTGGGATCCAAAAACCAGTCATGAAGGATTGAGCAGGTAGAGAAGAGCAAGATAAACTTTCAAAGTTCTATAAAAACCCAATTGGACTGATTCACCACTTCTAGTGAATGAGTCCTAGTTCCAGTCAGTTTCTAGGATTTTGTAGATCCAGATACAGTTTAGACTGAAACTTTTTCCTACATATTTTTCTAGAAACTAGACTTATTTGCTCAACTTGGCAAATGAGTCACAATCAGTAGTAACAATGAATTCTCTAGTGATTCAGATTTCCATTCAACCTTTTCTAGATTTCTAGGTGCACACACTCTATTTTCCAAATTTTTGTGTTGTTTCATTCACTTTTATAAATAATTTAGTGTTAGTTTGTATTCAATTAGGGTTTTGTATCTCATCTTTCATCTCATTGTATTTTCCATGTTTAAACTTGGTGGTGAACCACTCATTAGATCATATTCAGTCCCTAAGACAACCCTATTACAAGATTTCAATCTCTTGTCCATTGAGATCTTTAGGGTTACCCTCAAATTAAATTTGATTTGTGGGTGTGCTCTATGTCCTAAAACCATATTCTAGTACTCCATACCAAAACTTAATCATTTCATTATGGTGAACCTGCATTTAGAACATTGAAATGCTTATTTGGATTGTATTATCATCCTAGATTTGGCTTGCATTGGGAATTGCATTGGGAATTGCATTAGTTAACTTGCATTCTAGGGTTTCAAAATTTTCATTAGTGAAAGTTCATAAAGCTTTCATTTTTGCATCTAATTTCATTGAAAATCATTCAAGATGTACATTTTTACTTAGGATCTAGATCATACAACATAAAAAGCAATTATTTTAGTTTGAAAAATTGTTGGTGTACGTTTTTTTATTTTCCTTAGGTTGGGGAATATTTATTTTTCCTACACACATTATTAATATTTCTTAGGTTATATTATAATGGTTAGGATGAGGACATGTGACATAAATCCATCATTCAAATGTGTCACTCACACCCACATTTGGGTAGTTTAATGTCACACCCTCTTTTGGAATTATTTGCCACCTCTCCATAACCATTTTTTATCTTTACCTGAGTAGTCATAACCATGTAATCTTGCATTTATCAAGTAGGTAAAACCTCCCAACTATTATGGGGAATGTGAGTTATTACTCCTCTTGGAATTATCTACCATTATTTTTTCTATATAAACAACACTCAACCCTCCCATTGAAAAGAATGATAGAATGCTAGTTCAATGCTATGGGAGTGTTGATTTTATCCATATCTTTTCTTGCTTTCCTTCAATCATTTTGATCATGGTTTGTTTTCCAACCGAATCTGACAATTTTTTTTGAAAAATTCATCACTAGGACTCATTCGCCACCTTGGGTGAATCTGTCCCTTTGCATATTCTTTACTACATTTTCTGGCATTTAAAATTTAGTTTTTGAGTTTTTGTTTGCTATTATTGTCTTTCTATTTTAGTTTCCAAAATTTATTTTATAAGCATTTCATTGTTCTTAGCTTACATTTCACTCGTATTTACCTCACATTTAGTAGCCCTTGCATGATTATTTGGTTTCCTATTGCTAGTAATGTAGTGAGACGAAGTTTGAGACTCATGTCATCCTATGATAGCACAATAATTGTGCATCTTGGGTTGTCTAGCTCTTTCACTCCTAGTATTGACACTAGTACACTAGGTATGGACAACACCTCTAGCAACTCTTTGCCTTCAAGTAGCATGCAAGTTGAAACAAGGAATGATAGTCTCTTGCAAGAAAACATAATCCAAGTTCATGAGGACCTAGAAAACTTACAACATCAAGTGCAAGATGCGAAATTTCACATACTACCATACCTACGATAGATAACATTCACTACATGTTTGAAAGTGAAGATGGGCTTGACCTTATAAAAAACATAGTTCAAATCTTTGGAGAACATCCCCCAACCACTAGTGGTCCTTTACCAACAAACAATGTCACAATCCAAGGAGGACCTCAAATTCATCCTCTCACAACAATTGCCTCAATACCTACCTATACCAACCCTCAAGTCACAACAACAATGCAACAAACTAGTAATGTGATTCCTTCCTTGGGTATTCCTGATAGCTTCCCTAGTTCCTATATGGCATCACATGTTATTTATCCTACCACATTATTGCCTATAAGCATTGCATTCACCTGTCCTTCAAACACATACATTTCTTCACCATTGTCACTTTTATTTCATAACACCAATAATGACACTCTCATAACTCAACTCTTCCAAACTATTTCATCCCTTCAAAAATAGATTTCCACCATTAATCAAAATCAAAATGGCCCACCTACATATATCAGAGGCAGTTCATTGTCCTTGGAGATATTAAAAACACCAATGCCACAAGTTGTATAGGTACCTAGATTCAAGAAATACAGAGGGAAGGGAGATCATTCTAACCATGTTGATGCATATACTGCATTGTGTAGTGACTTAGTCCTTGATGATAAACTCTTGGCTAAGCTTCTTCCAAGGTTGTTGAAAGATATTGCCTTGGAATGCTTCTCCTCTTTACTGAACAACTTAATTAGTTCATTCAATGAACTTTTTGATGCTTTTTTAAACCATTTCCAAGTGCATGTGACTCCTAAGATGACCTTGGCTGATTTGATGAGACGCAAGAAAAAAGAAGAAAAAATAATTGACTTTATCTCATGTTATCAATCGATTTATTCCCAAATCGATGTCATGGTCCCTAACCCTCACCTTCAAAATATTTTCATAGAAAATTTGCATAGCAAGATCCAAGACTTGAGCTCACCATGATGAAATTCCCATCCTTCATGAACTTGTGTATTGTCCTTCATGATTATCAAAATTCAATTAGTAGTTGACATACAAAGTCCACTTCTAGCTGTTTTGAGAAATCCAAGCCGGAAAACCAAAACAATTCCCAACCTTTTAGAAAATAAAATAAAGGGTTCCTTCAATTTAATCTCCCTCAAAAAACAACTCACAATTCCAATAATTAAGTAGCTGGACAATTAAAGCCACAATACCCTTTAGATATGGAGACCTGAGAACACAATTCACTCCCTTATATGATACCCTTCATAACACAATGTCCCAAATTTTAAAACAACAAATGATTACCTTTCCTCCCATCAAAACACTTGATCCTAATTTTCCTTTACCCCCAAGCTTTAAATCAAATTTTTATTACCACTATCATTGATGAAATGGACATGACACAAAACATTGTAAGCATCTTAAAAATCTTGTGCAAGACCTCATTGATTTCAGTCGTCTTTTTGTTGGAGGTGTTAGTGATCAAAGGAATAAGTCTATTACTCCTCCCAGCAAAAAATTGCAAATTTGCACCAATACCATGCCAAAACATAATATTTCATTTGTCAAATCCATTGAAACAACAAATAATGATGTGATGAATGTTGACATGGATGATGATAACAATGATTCTATTCAACGTTATCCTATGGATGAAATGGTAGGAGTGATAGATTTCATTCCTCGTAAGGGCTTAACTAAACATTCTCTTGACATTGCTTTCTCCTCTAAGGATATAATTAAACATGCACCAGATGGTCCTCTTTACATAGCCGACCATATCTATGACAAGCCCGTTAAAGGGATACTAATAGATCTATCATGTGGAGAGAGTCTGATCACTGAGGAATTCTTACTTTTGCAAGATCTTTATTAGGATACATACGATAAACTGAAAGCATGGATCATGACACATAATGGTTTTTCTTGCCCTACGATGGGATCAATCGCCTTACCATTGTAAATAGGACCAGAAATATTAGATGTCCCATTCTCCATCATCCCATAGTTGGACCAATTTCAGGTGAAGCTAGACTACCCATGGCTTCACTCCATGAAATTTTTCCCTTAGGTTGTGCATAAATTCTTAAAGTTTCTGTTTGACAATGAAATATTCATCGTCCATCATATTGGCTTTAACCCTTTGTCCTCCAAAGTAAAATTTTCCTTAGATGCCTTTTGGCCTAAGCCTATGGAAAACCAAGAGAAAACTTTTTTTTCTTGTCTTATCAAAAGTTAAAAGAAAAGAAGATAACAAAACTATCCTACTGAAACATGTCACCACTCACCACCGAGCCTACTATCCTTGATGAAACCATGCTTCAACCTAAAAAATTCCCTAACAACCAAGACCAACCTAAGACAAAAACTTCACCTACCTCCTACAAATGACCAAGAGACAATGAAAACAACCCTGTCACACCTCCTAGAGTAAAATAGGTATATAAAGTCAAAGAGAAAGTGGTCGAACAACCTCCCACTGTTAATTTAGTTCCCCCCCTTGGGGAAGAAAATAAAACTATGGTTGATCAATGCACTCCTAGAAAAATGCAACTTGAAAACAAAACTAAAAGAAATAGAGGTGCTAGGGAGTGTAGGCGTAGATGTCATGACCTTGCTCACAAATTAGATGAAGAAATAAACAAAGAAAATCAAGATCCAAACTTGAATGAAGAAATGCATGATGAATCTACCCCCACCCTGAAACAAAACAATCTAATAGAACAACCACAACAAGAGTTTAACTCTTCCATGGACATTATCCTTCAACCTCCTATTGTGATTAACCTGGATCATGATGATGAGGTTGGTAAAATTGACGAAGAGGTGCATAATGAATTAAATACATTATTTTCCTCTACCATGAGCTTAGATGAAAAATATCCTACAAAGAGTATTGAACCCGGTGCTTCTCCTAGTTCGACACTTGCTCTTTTCCTTTTGGCTAGTTTCTCGCCTTTGGTATACAATGAACATGATTAGGAGGTAGACAACCTGCTCATAGGATGACTCACATGTGCCTTACTAGTCTTTTGCATTATTTATTTTTCATTTTATTTTGTGTGATTGCATGTGCATAATGTGCTCCCCCATGAAGTTTTTTTTCACGTTCTCTCATTCCTCTATTTGTACCTTCATTCTTCTCTATGTCATAAACCTTTTACTTTTCACCTTTTATCATTTCTTTGTCTTGTGTTTTCCTTTTAGGGATGACACAAGGCATCGAGATATTCATGTCTCTTCCATGTTAACCCAAAATCTTTTCCTTTTCTTTTGTTTATATTTTTCATTTGTCTTATGTTTTCCTTTTGGGGATGATGCAAGGCATCGAGACATTCATGTATCCTCCATGTTGACCCAAAAGGCTCTTTCTTTGTTTTCTCTCTCTTTGCGTCATTCTTCTAGTTCTATGTGTATTTGGGGAATGATGGTATTTTTGAGCTCTCTTTAAAAAATATTGTAGCAAGAACATACTGACCCCAAATCCATAGATCCCTTATGTATTTGGTATTTTATTTTGGGGGAAACCCCTCTCTTTTCTTTTTCTTTTTCATTACATAGCGTTACTTGGAAACATATGACTTGGCATATGGCTTTCCAAGTTGGCTCTCATGTCCTCTCTATTTACATTTATCTTTTTCTACTTTAAAGTAATGTCTAATAGTACGATGTTTATAAATTTATTTAAAGTGGGGGAATACATTGGCATTATTTGTTTAAATTTTTCCTCTTTCATGGTTCATGGTGTAGTTTTCTTACTTCATATGATGTGTTTGTTCCTTTTTGGATGACATTAGGTGTGATGTCCTTCACGAGTGTGATATCTTTTAGCATATTATATTCCTCTTAGTTGCTTGATGAAACACACTACATCCCCTAACTTGCGAATTTTCTATTCTTTGATTGGTCCTCTCTTGGAGACATTAGGCACAATGTTCCCTAAGTAAAGAACTCACATGAACTAAGCAAGAATCCTTTGAATATTCCATATTTTTCATTTATTGTTATATGGCCACCTTGTATAACACAAATTTCATGCCTATGGAGCCATCCTATTTGTTCATGAGCTCCAAGCATACGGAGTTTTTCTTGTCTCATGAAGCTCAAAAATAATTTTTGTGTGGGGCCTTATTAAATTTATCAAGAGGTATAACTTTGGTATGGTTTGAGTAGGAAGCCAAATCAAGGCATGAATTTCCCCATAGAAACTTGTGTGTGTGAGAAAGTACATACCAACCATGAGTGTATGTGTCTAACCTTTCTGGACTTCTCACCCAATGGACAACTAGGAGTTCAATTGCCACAGAGTGAGTATGCATTTTTCAGACAAATAACCTAGATCTGATCCACATTGTGTTGGGAAAATGATTGAAGCTTGGTCTGCCTTGTTTCCTTTCCATTTTTTTTCTTTATGTCTTTAACAATGTATGCTTGTGCTTTATTTTTTCTCTTTACCACTTTCATGTGTGTTCTTTTGTGCTGATGTTGGTCTACCATAGGAGCTTGTTCCTAGAGGCTTACAAAACCCCCTTGGACATGCTTTTCCTATCTTGCAAACAATGGTACATTCAAACCCCCCTTGGTTGTTGTTGCATTTCCTCTACTTTAGTGTGAGTTGGACGCAAGTTCCTCCTCTCACTAAAGTTGGGGCTAGATGTAATGATAGAAAAATTTCCCCTTAACTTGGCCTTGATTTAGTGTTGTAATATTCCTAACATATTCACATTAGGTCTTGGGCCCTTGTGAACTAATGGATTTAATGGCACCTTGATAAGTTTTGTGAAGTGTTGTAATATACTTTCACACTTTTCTAAGGTCTTATCAATCTTATAAATCTCTTTTTAATTAAATCTTTCCTTATTTGGAGTGTTGTAAAGTGTTGTAACACACTTCACACTTTTCTAGGAATTTCATTAATAATTGGGATCTCTTATGATTTAAGTGGCCCTATTTTAAATCCACAAGCTTCATTTATTGCATATTTTTGAAGATAATCTTGACACCAATCATTAACCAATCATAATTGAGGTGTTTCTGGCTTGTTTCGCCCAAATTTAGGGATCTGGGACTCATTCACCACCTTGGGTGAATGGGTCCCACTTATATCTTTTGGTCTCGAATCGGTCTTCAAACATTTCTAATCACTTTTTATTTTTGGTCACATACATTATGCCAGATGGACTCATTCACCACCTTGGGCGAATGAGTCTTGTGTGGCTCAAAATCAAAATTAATTCAAAATTTTGGTGGGATTATATTCTCCTAGATCTAAGGTTGGCTTGTAGTGTTGTAATTTCAAGAATTCTTGCATAATTGAGTATAAATACAAGGTTCTTTCATTCATTTTTGACCTAGCAAGTTGAGTGATCATTCTTATAGAAATTTTGAGTTCACAAGCCTTCACAAGAGAATTCAAGGGTAGATTATCAAGCATTCTAAAGCATTCTTCAAGCATCAATCATCATGTCAAGGATTCCATATGCCATGTTTGTTATTGTGCTAACAATTGTGATGTAGGGTTTATGATTCAAACAAGTGTTCAATTCAAGATCAACATCATTCAAGAAAGGATCAAGATCTACATCCATTGTAGCCATTTCAATTATATTTTCAAAAATTCATTGAAGAGTTTGGTGAGTTGCAACATAATTCATTTTTTCATTCATCATTCTCCATTATCATTTTCTTTCATTTCAAGGTTTAATTAACAACAAGGGGTTTGACCTATTAGAACTGAAAAAATATGATATTTTTCAATAGTCTCCATCCACTCACCTTCCACATATCACAAACTTGCCCCACATTAATTTTGTGACCAATATAAATTGGTGATATTTGTGTGGCTAGATCCATATTTGTTTTTGGATTTTCCCTAAAATACTCTTTTTCTATTCATTTCCATATGTCATTTCATCATTCAACTCCATTGTCATTCCCTATTGAGCTAAAATATAACATAGTTGCTTCTCATGTTTGTAACAATTTTTGGAAATAAGCCACACTTAGAGGGGGGCTGAATTAGTGTTGTGCTAAAATTAACTTTAATAACATTTAACCTCCAAGGATTATGAACATAAAGCATGAACTATAAAATAAACACAACACCATAACACAAGTAATTTTAGATGGAAACCCTATTAGGGGAAAAAATATGGTGGATGGCCAATCCACATTTATGATTCTGAGTATACTAAAAAATGGAGATAACAAAAGGAAACACACTTGCATTCAGTCACATTGACTAGATCTCACTACTGAGAGTAAATAGGGATTTTTTCCCAAGAGTTCAGATTAAAACCATCTCAAGATTTGAACTAATATGATAGCATCTATAATGCCTGATTACAGTTCCAGATTAAGCACAATAATTGATCTACTACCTTACAAACTGATTCTATAATATTGTTATGCTCTACTTACACACACCACACAGATCTTCTATGTGCAAGTGAAATTGTGCTTAGTCACACCTCTTCTCTTCTCTAACTCACAAATTGAACACTTACACAACATACATATACTATACAAAATGATACAGAAAAACTTGTATATATCCACAACATAGGATTTATTTGTACTTTGTTGGCTTCAACAAAATTACAACTATCGGCTCACATAATGATAAATATATAATGCGTACCCTTGATGGTCAGTCACAAATTGGCTAAAACTCATACAAACATATACAATCATATAGATATCTAATTAATGTACTCACATACATTCGCAACTTAATATATTTATAAAGTTGGCCTTAATACAAGAAGAACTAAGAATATGCTAACTGAATCTCCTAACTCTTTTCGAACTGGTATGAGCCATTGTGCTTCAATCAAAACAGAGATAATACATCAATAATCATTGCTTGAGATGCACAACACAAAATGGTAACCAAAGATGCATGCACAGATCAATGAATGTTGAGTTAGCGAATACCCTATTCTACCTTGTCTGATTTCAATTTAACTGCTAGTAGGCTTGAATAAGGATATGCCTACCTTATCAACGCATAGGGTTTCCATCAATGACAATAGTAGATGAAAGTTGCAGTGTCTCTTTCCAACAATCTCCCCCTTTGGCATTGATGGCAACACTTAGTGAAAAATGACTAAGTGTCAGATCAGTACCAAGATAGGCTTCACTGCAATCCAAAATTTCAAGAATACTACTCTCCCCCTCAGCTGATTATGCATTTTTCATTATGAATTTTCACACCAATTCTCCCCCTTTGACATCAATGGCAAAGGCAGGGGTCACATACCAAAAAATTAATAAAAAAATTGACTGTATAAGGGTGCTTCTTTACCTAACAAAAGTTGAAATATGTCCACGAAATCCTTCTTTAACTGCTTCAAGTTTGAATCCCAAAATATTTTTAGGCTTTCCATTATGGTTATATGTCCACAAATCAGATAGGACAACATTTTTGTGGACTCCAAGCTGGTAGGATCACTGACTACCATAGTTTCTTCTCCTTCTTTTAAAGCACTGCCCATTACATCAATTTTGGGACTTATAATGCTTTTGAACTCATAGGTTCTAGAGATAACTTTATCATTTTCATGCTTCAGTCCTTTTATCTAGTTGAGCAGAGACATAACTTTGCCATCAATCTTCCCAAATCCACCAGATAGTAGATAAAATGCCCCAAAGATATTTGCTAGCTGATACTCCAGGTCTTTTACCTTCTTTTCATTTTCTTCGGTAAACTTAGAAGAAGACAAACATGATTTGTAAATCATGCCTCCTTTAGATAAGGCATCCTGTATGTGCTTGACACAAGTGGCCATTGAGGTGAGTTTGTCTTGGGTGATCAATACTTTCAAACCATTAAACCTTTTTGCATCAAATTCCTTATGCACTTTTGCCAACGCAAATTTTTCAATAAACTCAAAATGAGTGCTCACTGAGCTGATAAGCCTCTTTAGTTCACTCGATGAAGAGTCAGTTAGATCTTTAATAAATGAAGGTAGGATATTCTCTAGTGCTCTAGACGCAAGTGCCAACAATTCACTATCTTCCATATTATATTTTAGCAACTCCTCTTGAGCTTTTACTTGAGCGAACGAGGCCACCTTCATTATCTGGATTAGGCTCATGTTTGATAGGTCAATGGGGCCTCTGATTAGTTCTAGCTCAATCTCTTCCTTATGCTCCACCAACAATTTCTTAACTATTTTGGTAGTGTCTCTTGATTTCATCTTTGCATCACTTTTCTTTTCCTCAACTAGTGCTTCCTCAATTGAAGCTTTTGTCTTCTCTTCAATGTTCTGTGTTGATTCACTTGATACATTTACAATTGCATCAAAATCCATGGGGATATCTTTGTTGATTTATAGAAGTGGAATCTTGAAGTCTTCACTGGCACCAAGATTTTCTACTTTTGCATCTTGAATAAAATTAGATGAGACATCATCTGTATGAGTCTCCTCAGGCACAATTTTGATTTTTTCATTTAGTAGCATCTCTATCAAAATTTTTTGTGTTCCTTGAGTAACCTCACCACTTAGGCCAATCATCATTTTATTTATCCTTGATTTTCTTTTGAACTTATTTTTAGCTTTGTTTAGGAATGTTTTCATGTCTTCCACAGACATTTCCGGATATAGTTCCACAAGAACTCTTTCTCTCATTCTTTCTTCTTCAGTTAGGGAACTTAATCTCCTTGATTCCAAAATATTATAAAGATGTTTTGGGAGGCTAGACATAATTTCAACCAAAAATTTGTTGAAAGAATTCATGTCTTTATTGTAGCTTCTTCTAAAATTCTTTTATCAGATTCAAAGAAAGATTCATACCATTGAGAAAGCAGTTTGAGATTTCCATATGAAATTATATCTTTTTCAATTTGATCAAAAAACATACCAGGTGCATCAATTTTGGTCTTCTTCTTTGCCTGGGTATCTACACTGGAGGGTTTTGGTGCAAAAGATGCTTTAGTACCTTGCTGCTTGATCTCTTTGACATTTTCATCTGATTTTGTTTCCTCATCATCAAAAGTAGTTATGTAGATTATTTTTCTTTTTCTCTTCTTTCCTTGCATTTCCTTTATGGACCTTTTCTCTTCAATTTTCACAGAGCAGATTTTGCTACAGGAGCTGAGTGAGATGCTGAACTTCTGGTTGTTCTAGTTAGAGTAGATGGTGCTACTGGACTAACTACTTTTTATTTTGTTGTCTCTTTAGCAGTATGCCTTGTTGCTGTCTCTCTCACCCTTTTCTCCCTAACTTCATCTAGTTGCTCTGTGGATACACCCAAAACACTCTGCAATAACTTCAACTTATTTTCTAATCCTTTTGGTTGATTTTGGTTTCTTGAGCTCATTATGTATTTGAGTGTGATTTTTTGCATATGTGCCAAATCTCTCCTCAAACAAATCCTAGGGCTTTCTTAACAAATGCTAAGCATACATATCCAAAATATTTTCCTCAACCTCATATCCCATAGGCATGATCCAAAAATTTCTTGGACCTATTGCTTCCATCGGGAACTAATCAATGTTCACCATGAAGTAGATTGAGTCTTTCTATTTCTCCACAATGGTGGTGGGAATTATCTCCCTAGCTTGCAAGCTAGCTTGAAAGGTTTTGAAATAACCCCATATTTTTTCATTTCTGGTTTTCGTATCTGTGAGGTTGTACAATAGGTTCCAGATTTTTTCAGCTACTAGAATGTTCTTCTGCCATTGAACTTTTCCAACACCCGAAACTTCCCCAATGAAATAGAAAAATAGGCATAAGAGTATATTTCCATACTTGAATGAATTTTTCTTGTCCTTTTTAATCTTCACAAAGTTTTCCATCAGCCGAGTTCTTAACAGTTCGTAGAGATCATATTCCATGTTTTCTTTCACCATTTGCTAGGCGGTGTAAATTTCCATACTGGATACAGAGTTTTCCCAACTAGAATGGTAAATATTATAGCCAATTACCATAGAGGAAAATTTGAAATTTATATCGGCAATATTGTCAACAAATATTTCTCTCCTATCATAAGTTGAGCCTGTGGTGTTGGTGACAGTTTGATTTTTACAAACTTCAAGACAAGTAGACCATCAAAGGAATTTAGACTAGTTACTACACTAATGGCTTCCTTAGTGATTTTGAAAGGAATAGTAAGCCACATGAATTCTTCATGTACCCGAATCAAGACATAGCAGACCCATTTTGACCTCATGAACATGAGAAATATAACCATCAAGATGAATTTATTTGTTTCCAATATTTTGTATTCTAGTTTTACACTTAAATTTTCATCTACTATGATATTGTTGTATAAATTCACAAGTTGATTACTTCCCAGATCCTCAATGTTCACATGAATGTAAACCCTAATATCCTCTATATGCAAGACTCCATGCAGAATTGACAATAATTCCCCTAGTGGATCTATCTCTAAAGACTTGTGGGGATGTTATTTAAATGGTATATCCTTAACTTCAACCACTAAAGAGGTATTCATCTTGCTCAAATCACAAAAACTGAGAATTTCTTGATAAATACCCTTTTCCATTGGATGCGAAATCAATCGCTGAATCACCTTCACACTTGATTTTTTGCCTCAATTCACCTTAGGTCATCTGGAGCTCTCCAATTTTATTTCACTCGAGATAGCTAAGTGAAAAATGATGAGTAGAAGTGACCTTTTATCACTCATATACCTAAAAAAATTGTCATAATAAATGTACTTTCCCTAATTCATTCGATTGTGCCATTCCAGTGTACAAGGACTAGATAACGCTTCTACGAAGGTGATATATAGTATACCACATCCTCTAATGCGTTCTTCAACATTTTTTGAATATATGTCCATCTCCAGTATGTACTTAAATCCAGTGTCACTTATTGGTTAGGGGGTTTGATTATTTTCTTGACTGCTCCCCCTAGGCCATGGGCCTGAGACTAATTCCCAGAGGAATTATTGGAGGTAGGTTTTGGTGTAGGTGCAGTTTCTTCAACTGAGGGACTCTTCTTCACCCATTGTTTCTATGTTTTCTATCTCACCTCATCTGTAGTGATTTTACCTTTACCTTTTACATCCTTCTTCATATTTTTCTTTCAATTTACCAGAACTTTTCTATTCTGATAGAATGTAGCAATGTGTCTATTTTTTTTGCAATTATTGCATACAAAATTCCTCTTACCAGATTGGTTGTTGGACATTTATTTCTTCTTGATCTGCATCTATTAGCAACATGTCTAGGTCTATTACAAACATAACATCTGATGTTTCTATGAAATTGATTCATCACATATCTGCATTCATTAGACTAATGACCAATTTTATTACAATTGAAAAACTAACCTGAGAAAGATGGACCACTTTGGTTTACTCTTCTTTTGCACTAAGAATCCATGTGTCCAAACTTGTTGCAATTAAAATAGTATCCATTAAATCTCTAGGCATTAGGTTGTCTTAACGGATACCTGCTAGGACTGTTCATCTAGTTTTTCTATTTGAATCTCCTTTGTCTAGAATCCTTTTGACCATATTTTTAGCTCACTCCTTTCTCAAATCCAAGACCTCTTTTATCACTATGAGTACTTTGATTATCAATTAGTTCATTGAGCATGGTTGAGCTAGCTTTGAAATTTTCCTTGTATTCATTTGCATTAGCAAGCTCATTTCTGACATCATGTCCAACTGTCTTGCAAGTGCTTCTTCACTATTTTTGGATACTTCCAATTCATCATCCAAATGGCTACATACCTCTGATTTTTCTTTTAGGGACTATGCTAGGCTTTCTTCATTCTTCTTTATATCTACAATTTCTTTGGTCATCCTCATCATGATAGATTCCATTTCAGCCTTCAGAACTATATTCTCTTGGGTAAGCTTTTAACATTCCTCTGTCTTATATTTCAGGGATTTACTAGATTGTTCATCTTCAGTGCTCTTGTTGTCATTCTGTTGAATTTGATCACAAAGTTCCTTTCTCTTCTCTCTTGACTTATTGATTTTTTATTTCAGGGACTCAATGAATTTTTCTGCATCCTTGAGATTTGCTTGTAGTTTCTAGACATCAACTTTTGATTGATCAAGTTCATCTAGGGCCACCACAAGATGTTGTTCAAGATTGCTTGAATCCATTTAAAATTTCTTCCAAGATCTCCCAAGCTCTTAGAATTATTCTTTTGAGGAACTAGCTCTGATACCAATTTTTGGAAACAAGCCACACTAAGAGGGGGGGGTGAATCAGTGTTGTGCTAAAATTAACTTTAATAATATTTAACTTCCAAGCGTTATGAACATAAAGAATGAAAAAGAGAATAAACACAACACCATAACACCAAGAATTTTATGTGGAAACCTTGTTAAGGGAAAACCCATGGTGGATGGCCAATCCACAATTATGATTCTAAGTATACTAAAAAATGGAGATTACAAAAAGGAATGCACTTACATTCAGGCACACTACCTAGAGCTCACTACTCAGAGAAAAAAGGGTTTTCTACCCAAGAGTTCAGATTAAAACAATCTCAAGATTTGAACTAATATGATAGCATCTATAATGCCTAATTATAGTTCCAGATTAAGTACAATAATTGATATGTTTCCTTACAAAATTGATTCTATAATACTATTCTTCTCTGCTTAAACACACCACACAAATCTTCTATGCGCAAGTGAAACTGCGCTTTGTCACACCTTTGCTCTGATCTAACTCACAAATTGAACATTTACCCAACATGTATAATACACAGAATGATACAAACATAATTGTAGATATATCTGCAACATAGGATTTATTAGCACTTTGTCGGCTTCAACAAAATTATGATTGTTGGCTCACATAATGAGAAATATACAATGCGTACCCTCAATGGTCGGCCACAACTTGGCTAATACCCATACAAACATATATAATCATATAGATATCTAATTAATTAATTCACATACATCCACGACTTAATATTATTATGAAGTCGGCCTTGATGCAAGAAGAACTGACAATATGCTAACCAAATCTCCTAACTCATTGCGAATTGGTATGATCCACTATCCTTCAATCACAACAGAGATAATACATCAATAATCATTTCCTGAGATGGGCAACAAAAAATGGTAACCGAAGATGCATGCACAGATCAATGAATGTTGAGTTACCGAATACCCTATTTTGCCTCGTTTGATTTCAATCTAACTATCAGTAGGCTTGAATAAGGATATGTGTACCTTACCAACGCATAGGGTTGCCATCAATGACAACACTAGATGACAGTTGCAGTGTCTCTTGCCAACAACAATACTTTAGAATCCTTCATTTGAACGTTTCCTACAAATTTGGGAGACATAAGCTAGGTCACAATGATAAAAAGACCCTAGAGAAAACAAGACCATGTAATTGGTAGGACATAGCATATTGTTCCACCCATGTATGTCCATCGGCATGAGCAAAGCAGCCAGAGAAAGAATTCAAGTCATGTCAAGCTTGAAAGTTATAATGAAAGAGACTTCATCAGTGAAAAAAACTTATATTCCTACCAATGAAACTAATGGGCTATTGTGGTGTGATCTCACAATAGTGGTTTACAACTTTTGGCCAAACTGGACACTTCAATTATTATTTGTAACTAAATCTTCACATTCAGGCAAATATAGTGGCTAAATTGTGAGGAATTTGAAGATGATGCAAACTAGAGTCTCGTCACATTTTTTCTGTAGGTTCTAAAAATATTTTTTTCAAATTTTTTGGAATCACATTGCACTTCTTTTTCCATCTCCCATGAAAATTGGTTATTTTCAGAAAATAACATTTTAAAAAAGTGACGCACACCGTATAATGCATAAATTTTTTCCATGAAGGATAAAATTCTAATTCTTTCGAATTTGGATTTGTTACTTCGATATCTAGTGCTTCCACTTGGTTAGATAGATTTTTATTGAATACTTTTTCTTTAATCAAGTATCAAAGTCAAACTAACTACAATTCAGACATAGTGCGACCATATAACTCATGAAACTTTTTGTATATATTGAAATTCAATATTTTTTTGTTGGATCAATGACTTTCATATCTGGTGCACTTATATGTTTAATTTATTTTCATAATCTACTATTTTTCCACATGTCCAGAACAAAGATCTTCATTTTCAGTGAAAAACCTATATTTAATACAACTAAAAAAACAAATACATAATAAAACGAAAACATATCAAAATTATATTTTTTGGATAGCTCGTTCTGAGGACTACCTAATTCCAATTGGGTTTGAGAAGCCTCCATCATTTTCATGTTCAAACTGAGCTTTGAAGTGAAATTTTTTAGGTGTTTTTGTGTTTGAGTTTGAGGGGGAGAATGAGGGATAAGGGGGGTTCGTATGAACCCCTAGTGGTTCGAGCGGACCACCTCACATAATAGATTTTTATTTGGTTTTTGGGTGGGCAACTAGGGAATGGGTTCACTTGAACCAGTAGTTTCGTACGAACCCCCAAAATAAAATTTTTTGGCATGGGGTCATTTTTTTTAGTTTTCCTTCCTCACTAGAATTGTAAACCACTATTGTGGCTTCACCTTGTGTTGAGGAGATATATCATCAGTTTTTGTTCCTCGAATCTCATCGAATGTATGGGTCAAACAAATGAAATCAAGCTGAAGATAACAAATGTGCATCATCGGGAAGGCCATGGTTATCGTCCTACCGAATAGGACTTATCGGTAAGAACAAGGTGTTCAAAACAAAGTTTTCAAATCAGGCCGAGATCACAAGTCATACCAATAGAAATCTTATCGGTAAGAAACATATTGCATCCTGTGGATAAAGCATGTGAACAACTATGTCAAAGAAACTTATACAATCAAACCAAGTCCCTCAAGATCATCCTAATCACATTGGTCACACCGACAAAGACTTCATCGGAGAGAGACACATATTATCTCACTGATAAGACAAATGAACAATTGAACTTTCATCGGAGAAATATACATAGTCAAAATGAGTTACTTGGATGTCCTCGACTTTATGAGTCACATTGATGAAGAAAGCTTCAAGGAAAGTCTTGTCGATCCACCCGAATGGACAAAGCGAGGGAAGAGACACATCAGAAAGACACATATGTTCAAATTGAATCCAACCGATCTTTCTAACTATGATGGTCAGGCTAATAGGAATATTTTTGAGGAGAGTCTCACTAACCTACCCTAGTGGACACAATGGTAAAAGAATGTGCATTAGGGAGACTAAAGACATCGAAATAACACTCTATTCTCTTAGCAATGGTCTTGGTAACTCTAATCAGATTTTTCGGGGAGAGTCTCACTAATAGGCCAACAACATGTGATCTCATCTAAAAAAGTAAGCTTGTCGAAAGGAAAATCATAAATCACACCGAGCTTAAAAGTCATGCCAATAGGCATGTTATCGGTAAGAGGCATGCACACTCTTACTAACAAGGCATGGAAATAATTTATCAGAGGGAAATCTATAATCATAATGAGTCTAGCTAATCTCTTTGCCTATGAAGGTCACACCAATGGAAATCTCATCATTGAGAAATATGTCTTCTTTCGCTAATGAAGAAGGAGATCAACTATCAAAGATACTTGTACAGTCGAAATGAATCACTCAATTCCCACCGATCTATTGGGTCACACCGAGGAAGGAAGTTTTGAGGAGAGTCTTTCTGATCCATTTGAATGAATAAAGTGATGGAAAAGGTATCTCAGAGAGACATGTATGATTGGATTGAACCCCTCAGGTCTCTCTGATGATGAAATTCATACTGATGAGAATAATCTTGAGGAAAGTTACACCGACCTTTCTTAGTTAACAAATCATGTAAAGGAAACACATCAATGATATAATTGATATTAATAGGAGCTATCTTGAGGTCCATGATAGATTAAATTCATCCCGATGTAGCAATATGCATGGAATAATTCATTGAGGAGACTCTCCAATATCATTGAGAGTCACACTGAGTCTTGTCAATAATCTGAGAAGAATGAAAAGAGTAAAACAATGACTAAAGAGGCATGGAAAGGAGAAGTATGATGAATTTTCTTGGAGAAATGAAAGATTTTAGAGCTTAAAGAATTGATACATTTGGTGTTATTGCTCACATGAGAAAATTGTTCAAATGGAAAACAAATCAATTTTCACTAGAGGGTTATAAAAGGGATAATTATTTTTACTCGAAGAGCATATTGAAGATATATACATATAGAAAGTGAAGTGAAAATTTCTAGAAAAAGGAGATTATTATTGAATTAAGTTTCATGGAGATGATGAAGATTAAAATATTTAATTTTCCAAAGGAAATTAATTAAATATTTTTTCCGAAAACAATTAAACGAAGAGCTTCACAATAGAGAAGAGTTGAATCAAATAGATGTTGTCAAGCATTGTAACCCTAAATAAAATAATGTATATATGACAAATGAAATCAAAGGAGAGAGGATGAAATTTTTGAAGTAGGTAGTAGGATAAGTGGAATAGTTTCTGAAACAGAACATTGTGCTATGTATTGTAAAATATTTTGAAATAATGCAAATGGAGACAAAGTCTTAATCTAGTGGCTAAAATCTGGTGTCTATTGTTTGTTGAGTTGAACAATTATCTAGTTATCGCCACATTTTTATTTCTCTATTATTTGAACCTATGTGTCTGAGTTGATATTTCAGTTTCATCACGATACATTTGTTGTATTTATGTAATTAAGTTAATTGGTTTATATTAAAAAATTAAAATCCTTTTAGTTGATTACAGTAGATTGGAAGTGACATTTGGATCAGTATGAAGAGCTAGGTAATTGATAATATTCTCATACTATCTCCAAGGTTGACATTTCTTTATTATTTAAATTGATATATCAAGAATATTTTCAATTTATCAAGGCACATTTGGTGTTCTTGTGTGGTTCAATTAACTGCCTCTTTCAAGGAAGGATTAAATTATTTTGATTAATCATAGTAATCTAGAAAAGGTCATTTGGATCAATAAAAAGAGTCAGCCAGTCACATCCTTACACATTTATACTTGTTATGAACAAGTATATGTGCTAAACAATTATAATTATAGCCAATAAGTAAGTCACATATCATTTACATCTTGACTCCATTATCCCAACATGAGTAGGCACTAGTCATACCAATTCCATTTTAGAATTTTTTAAAAACTTATTCATACATTTACATTTCAACTTTTAGTAGTAGTAAGTAAGCTTTCATCTTTCCCACTTTATGCCATTGTGGGTAGATCCATAAATTCAATTAAGTCATACAACTATTAATTTACTTCAGCTATCAAGGTCTACCTTCCTAGGTTTAGTATAGCTTGAAGTGTAGGGAGTCATTAACTATTTTCCATTCATTGGTTCAAAAACGTTATAGTTCGGATCATAGAATTTGGCATCCTCTTAGGATCTATAACTTGCATTTTTGAGACCCAACAGCTTGGCGAATCTAGTGGGGACAAACTCAGGAAATTTTTTCCAGCCTATCCATTCATAGAGTTGATAAAGTTTCAAAATTGTGCCATTTTCACTCCTCATCCTAGTCACGCATCCAACAATTTGGCAACTCCATTGGGGAAAAAGTCATGAATTTTTTTCTAGCCTATCCATTTATAGAGTCAATGTAAATTTCACATTTGGATAATTACTTACATATTGTTGAGTAAGGGGATTCCACTAGGGTAAGCCAAGAACAATTTCAAAATTCATTTTCCTACTTAAAAAAGAAAAGAAAAAGTAGGTGGCGACTCTGTAAAATGAATTTGATGAAGAATGTAAAAGACATTCCACACTACATTTGCAGTCAAAGATAGAGGTTGAAGGATGTATAGCAACTATCTTTTTCCATATATACTTGGTACAACTGGGAATCTTTGCAATAATGCACATCATTCACAACAGGACAATTATGCACCACAATCATTAAAAAAAATAAATGCTTATCCTATCCCTCCTAGTCAGAGATTAGTAGGCTACCAAGATCATGAATATAATTAGTATGTTGGGCATTACCATTACCAAGTTCCACATCAAAATGTACAAAGAAATGTTAACCCTCATGTCAATCAAAGTCTACAAGAAGATGTAGAAATGTAGCGAGTACTTTTCCAACAAAGGGTAGTAGATCTTGTAGTGCACAAACCAATTGATTTCAAAAATATTCAGGGTTACCCAAATCTTCCTCCTCCCTTGAATATTAAAAATTAATTTGCGAAAATTTAGTGGATACAATTCAGAATCAATAGATATGGACCTATGGCAATTCATTAATTTAGTAGTAAATTGGAAAATCAATGGAGAGGACGTTATCATGAATATTTTTGTTAGAACATTAGAAAAAGGTGCTAAAGATTGGTTTTTCATCCTTCCTATGCTTTGTATATAAATTCATGGAATGATTTGGCAAAAAATTCATCTACCAATTTAAAAAGAAAAACGATGAGTATTTTCGAAAGGGAAGTCAAAGAACATTGGAATCTAAATTTTCCTTGTTCAAAATAACCTTGGATATCTATATGAAAATACCTCTTAATGTTCAACCTGATAAATCCATGTGCATTGAAACATTCACAAAAATATGTGTGCCTCATTCAGACAAATGGCTTGAGTCATGGAAGCCAGTCACTTTCGATCAAGTGTATGAAATGATTGGATTTGTAGAGAAAAACAGGCATGAGGATTCTATCAAAGTTGAAACTAATGGTGATGAACATGGATAAACAAATCAAGAAATACAACTAGAAGAGGAAACATATGCGAGTAAAGATTTCAATGATGATATTTTAGATTTGAATGAAGATGAATTTGCTGAGGACCAATTCTCTACTTTGGAAGATGATTGGAACATTGAAGATATTACCAAAAACACATTACTAGAGAAATATATCTTCCATGATTCAAATGATATGGACATGCAGCCTTGTATGCATTGGCATAGCATTGGAAATAATGCATTTCAAGCTGAAACAAAAAGGAGCGGTCTACCTTACAATAATGAAGAGGGTAGTGACTGTGATCAATCTATAAAGGATGGGTGTGCAAGTCAAGATGATTGTTATGATAGCCTATATGATGAGGATGAAGATCTAGAAAATATCTCTTGCATATCTGATTATGACTGTGAGAATAGTGCATGCTATGAAGAATCAATTGAAAATACAGATTTTGATGACAAGCCTATGGATTTTAATCTACAACAAAGGGATTCTTGCAACTCTTATGAAGGTTCAGAGGAAGAGGCATCTCTAGATAACCAAGATAATATATCACATTGTGGAACAAATTATTGTGCTAGTAATGCATGTTATTTGTCATTCTCTAGTGATCTTGAGCTTCATTGTGGTGATGAAAAAGGTGAAGAGTATATCAATGGTGAAATGGACGAAGAAGCATGTTTTCTCAACAATGAACAAATATCAAATATACTGACAGTTGATTACTAGAAATACATGTATAAGAATGATTCAAAAACTTCATCTTCAATATGCATTTGTTTTGATAGTGAAATCACTTTGTGTAGCAATGATAAGGGAATTCTTACAACTGATCAAAACTCTATGTTTACCTCTATTCAAGAAGAAATACATAAGTTAGACTTGAAGATCTTTTCCTCATATGAGAATGATACTTGTTTGCATATCATGGACGATGAGTTGATTAATTGAAATGTACATGATCAAGAATTCTTATCACCATTGATTAATAATACAGAAGGGATGGAAAGTGTTTCAGATCTGAGTACTCCAGAAGATGTTGATGCGGCAAAATTTTTAGACTCAAATGAGAGGCATTCATATGATGGGTTTTTAGACCAATTAAAATATCATTCTATGATACATTGCATTGAGCATAATGATAAAAAATGTTGCATTGAGGATGAAAATTCCTGGTGTGATGAATGTGGAATGAGTTTCTAAGATATGCCAAATAAGGAACTACAAAATAGACAAAGAAATGAGAGCAATAATGGAAGTGGTGTTATTCTGAAATTTTTGAATGGTAGTGATAGGGAAGATTGCATGAATGTTTTCAAGAGTAATTTGGTGAACTCATATCAAAACAAGGTGTATGATAGAGGAAAGTAGGGAAATTTATTTTTTGGTGGCCTTGTACCATCAGCTATGGTATGGTTTTTTTCAGACCATACTAGTTCAAGAGGAAGTTTATTTTTTTTGCTTAAAACACTTGGTCTGCTCTCCTAGAGACCTGGGTTCTTGCTATACACATAGGGGGTATACATCCCCAATTCGAGCCACTGTTAGAACTGAAAAAATATCATATTTTTCAATAGTCTCAATCCACTCACCTTCCACATATCATAAAACTTTCCCCACATTAATTTTGTGACCAATACAAATTGATGATATTTGTGTGGCTAGATCCATATTGTTTTTGGATTTCCCCTTAAATCCTCTTCATCTCTTCATTGCCATTTGTAATTTCATCATTCAACTCCATTGTCATTACCTATCAAGATAAAATATAGCTGAGTTTCTTCTCAGGTTTGTAACAATACCATGTAATCCTTCATTTGAACATTTCTTGCAACTTGGGGAGACATAAGCTAGGTCACAACGATCAAAAGACCTCAAAGATAACAAGACTACGTAATTAGTAGGAAAGATCCTATCGTTCTACCAATGTAGGTCCATTAGCATGAGAAAATAAGTTGAAGCAAAAATTTCAAGTCATTCCAAGCTTGAAAGTTACACTGAGAGAGACTTCATCGGCGAAAAACAAATATATTCCTACTGATGAAACTAATGGGTTGTTGTGCCGAGGAGATATATATCATCATCTCATATTCCTTATATCTCACCGAATGTATGGGTCACACTGATGAAATCAAGCTGAAGATAACAAATGTTCATCACCAAGAAGTCAATGCTTATGATCCTACCAAAGAGGACTTATCAGCAAGAACAAGGTGGTCAAAACAAAGTTTTCAAATCAGACTGATCTCATAGTTTATACCAATAGAAATCCCATCGGTAAGAAACATATTACCTCTTGCCAATAAAGCATGTGAACAACCATGTCGAAGAAAATTATACAATTGGACCAAGTCCCTCAAGATTGTCCCGATCACATTGGTCACACAAATGAAGACTTCATCGAGGAGAGACACATAAAATCTCATTGATAGCATGAATGAGGAATTAAGATTTCATTAGAGAAATATAAATAATCAGAATGACTTACTTGGATATCCCTAAATTTATAAGTCACACTGATGAAGAAAGCTTCGATGAAAGTCTTACCAATCCACTCGAATGGACAAAGTGAGGGAAGAGACACATCAAAAAGACACATATGATCACATTAAATCCATCAGATCTTCCCGAGTATGATGGTCATACCGATGGGAATATTTTCGGGTAGAGTCTCACCTATAGGCCAACAACATGTGATCTCATCGAGAAAAGTAAGCTTGTCGTAAGGAAAATTTTAAATTACATCGAGGTTAAAATTTATGCCAATAGGGATGTTATTGGCAAGATTCATACACACTCTTACTGACAAGGCATGAAGATAATGTATCAGAGGGACATCTAGAATCAGAATGAGTCCAGTAGATCTCTCTGACTATGAAGGTCACACAAATGGAAATATCATAAGTGAGAAAAATGTCTTCTTTTGCCAACGAAGAAGGAGAACGACTGTCAAAGAGACTTGTACAGTTAGAATGAATCACTCAGTTCCCCTAATCTATTGGGTCACATCGAGGAAGGAAGTTTTGGGGAGATTCTTGTTGATTTGTTTGAATGAATAAAGAAATGGAAAAGGTATATGAGAGAGATATGTATGATCAGATGGAACACCTCAGGTCTCTCCAATGATGAAAGTCATACTAATGAGAAAAATCTCAGGGAAAGTCGTAGCGATCTTTCTTAGTTAACAAAGAATGTAAAGGAAACACATTGACGAGATAATTGATATAGACAGGAGTTATCTTGAGGTCCCTGATAGAGTAAATTCCTCCCGATACAATGATATGCATGAAATAATTCATCGAGGAGACTCTCCAATATCGTTGAGAGTCACATTGGGTCTCATTAATAGTGCAAGAAGAATTAAAAGAGTAAAACAATGACTAAAGAGGCATGAAAAGTAGAAGTATGATGGATTTTCTTGGAGAAATGGAAGATTTAAAAGCTTCAAGAATTGATACATCTAGTTTTATTGCTCACATGATAAAATTGTTCAAAGGGAAAATGAATCAATTTTCACGAGAGGGTTATAAAAAGGACAATTATTTTTACTCGAAGACAATATTGAAGATATATACATGTAGAAAGTGAAGTGAAAATTTCTAGAAAATTGATATTATTATTGAATTAAATTTCATGGAGATGATGAAGATTAAAATATTTAATTTACCAAAGGAAATTAATTAAATATTTTTGCTAAAAACAATTAAACAAAGAGCTGCACATTAGAGAAGAGTTGCATCAAACAGATGATGTGAAGAGTTGTAAGTCTAAATAAAATAATGTATATATGCCAAATGAAATCAAAAGAGAGCGGATGAAATTTTAGAAGTAGATAGTAGGATAGGTGGAACAATTGCTGGAACAAAACATTGTGCTATCTGTTGTAAAATATTTTAAAATAATGCAAATGGAGAAGAAGCCTTAATCTAGTGGCTAAAATCTGGTGTCTATTATTTATTGAGTTTAACAATTATAATTTGGCTATCTCCACATTGTTATTTTTCTGTTATTTGAATCTATGTATCCAAGTTGATATTTCAGTTTCATCAAGACACATTTGTTGTTTTTGTGTAATTATGTTAATTGATTTATGTTAGAGAATTAAATTCTTTTTAGTTGATTACAGTAACTTGGAAGTAACATTTGGATCAGTAAGAAGAGTTAGGTAATTCATAATATTTTCATACTTTCTCCAAGGTTTTCATTTCCTTATTATTTCAATTGATATATCAAGGATATTTTCAATTTATCAAGGCACATTTTCTATTCTTTTGTGGTTCAATTAACTAGCTCCTTCAAGCAAGGATTAAATTCTTTTGATTAATCATAGTAATCTGGAAAAGGTTATTTGGATCAATAAGAATCAAGTCTTTCATTCACATCCTTACACATTTAAACCAGGTATGAACAAGTATATGTGCTAAAAAATTAGAATTGTAGCCAATAAGTAAGTCACATATCATTTGCATCTTGACTCTGTTAGCCCAAAAAAATTAGGCTTTGGTCATAACAATTCCATTTTAGAATTTTTTAAAAAATTATTCGTATATTTACATTTCAACTTTCAGTAGGAGTAGTTAGTAAGCTTTCATCTTTCCCACTTTATGTCACTTTGGGAAGATCCATAAATTCAACTAAGTTATACAGCTATTAATCTACTTCAGCTATCAAGGTCTACCCGACTAGGTTTAGCAAATCTTGAATTGTGGGGAGTCATTAACTATAGTTTGTTCAATGGTTCAAAAATGTTATAGTTCTGATCAAAGAATTTGGAATCCTCTTAGGATGTGTAACTTTATTTTTTGAGATCCAACGTGACCAAGGAAAACCCCTATCAACTAACCCAGCAACATTTTCCCCTCTCCTTTGTGTGTGATTTGTAGGTCTAGGTTATAGATTTACTAAGGAGCAATATAGGAGAAAAGTTGAAAATCATCTAAAGTTGTCAAAGTTGTTATCAAGCCTTGGAGAATATTGAAGAATACTTACAAGTGGAAAATTGAAGATTCAAATCTGGAAACCAATTAGGAAGCATTGAGAAAACAAAGAAGACAAAGATTAGCTTTAGAAGTTTTAGAAAAGCCCAACTAGACTGATTCACCACTTCTAGTGAATGAGTCCCAGTTCTAGTTAGTTTTTAGGATTTTACAGATTCAGATACCCTTTTCTTTGAAACCTATTCTTGCACAGTTTTCCAGAAACTGGAATGATTCACCTTGCGTGGAAAATGGGTTCCAATTAACAGTAACAACAAATTTCTTATGATTTAGACTATCAAACAGTCTTCTTTGGATTTCTGGGTGCACACACTCTATTTTGCAAGTTTTGGTTCTATTTCATACACTTTTCTAAATTATTTAGTGTTAGGTTTTATTTAATTAGGTTTTTGTGTCTCACCTTTCATCTCATTATCTTTTCCAAGTTTAAACTTGGTGGTGAACCCCTCATTAGATGATATTTATCCCTTAGGACAACCCTATTACAAGATTTCATTCTCTTGTGCATTGAGATCTTTAGGGTTACCCTTGAACGAAATTGGATTTGTGGGTGTGCTCCATATTCTAAAACCATATGCTAGTACTCCATACCATAAATTAACCATTTCAATAGATTTCGTACAAAATTTATCTTTTCCATAACTATACAATTGATATCTCAAATATTTGAAATTAACCAAATAATCATCGATGGAAGGGAATGCATTAGGAGAAAGAGAAGTCAAATCTTCCTCTATTTATGAAATGTGAAATTCACATGCTATACCTAATAGATATTTGGATTTATATCATATTATGAGGTGGTGAAATGAAATATAGGGCTAATGACTAACCTTAATCATTCATTGCACCATTAACATTAGATGACAAAAAAAATGATCATAAAAAATATTTGGCTACTATCCTAAGGAAGAGACAAAATTGCTGGTCAAGGTTTTGGTCCCATTTTGGGTTGTTTGGATGGATTTGATGATGTAATGATTGAGATTGATAATGAAAATTGGGTAACTTAGTAGTAAAGAGACAAACTATTGTAAATATCGAAAATTACAAAACAAAAACAAAGAATTTGAAAGCAAATATGAGGAATGTAGATAGAGGAGCACCCATGATATCAATTTGAGCTTGATTTGACTAGATAGGGGTGTTAGGTGCCCTAGTTTGAAAATGTTAAATTTTAAAATTTGAGAATAGGAGTAAGTATAATGGGGTCTCCAAGTCTTTGATTGTGAAAATCTAGATCTGAATTCTGACAGACTATGCACATGATCAAATCTTCCCTAATTCAATGAAAGAAGGTACTTCAATTCTCTATCGAGGGTTTGATGCTTTGATATTTTTAATCCTCTTTCAACAACTTTAGACCTATAACCTACAAGAAGGTAAAGGGAAGAAGGGTTATTTTGTATAGCGGATTACCTTGGTCAAACACTATTTTGGTGTTTTCACCTCCACAAAGGACTATGATGATAATAATAAAGATTTCTTACCCTTAGAGGTTGGCCAGAGACAAGTGGATAAAGATGAACAATAAATAATAATGCTATAACTTACTTCTCAAATATGCATTCCTTGTTGTACAAGGAAAAATGGATAATTTCTTGAAGGTCTTTTAAGTGTTAGTATTCATAATAAGAGAAAACATAAAAAACAAAACATGAAACATCTTACTTTGTATAGCATGAATTTGCTGATGTATTATGGACATGAATTGGGCTAATAAAGTGTTGTATATATTCTACTTATTCTACTCTTGAATTTCCTTATTCTATTTTAAGATGCTCAAAAGATATTTAAATTGCTTGGATGTTCATATGGAAGAAAAAAATTATATTTATGTAAGTTTCAACATATTTCACATTAATCATTATGACAAGCCAACAAAGGATTTTAGATTTATGAATATATCAATGTTGACGATAAAATATTAAATTTAGGGCCTAATTAAGGGTGACAAGGGCATTGGGATCCCCTATTTTAACCTTATTTTGATTTGTAGATATTTATAAATAAATAATTACTTTAATTTCTCATATTTAATTCATTTTCTAAAAATGATAATTAAACAAGCTACAAATAAGTATAATTAGGTACAAGCACTTAGATTGGATCTAGACATAGTTTGAAATTGTTAATGGTGACAATTTATGATGCTATGCTTAGTCCCCACTTTAGTGAGGCTATGCAATTATGCTCATACTCAGACTAAATTATAGAGAAGCTAAAATGGTCCTTTCAACCTACGATCAAAGGGATAAGATGAGATAGGAGATGTGCTAGCCCCTAGAATCAAAGATCATATCAAACATAAATGTTAAGATAAATAACATGCACACAAGAAACGATGCAACAAAGGTATGAACACAAAATAATACACAAGGAATTCATAGAGTGAGCATGAAACAAACATGGGACAAAAATGATGCAAACACAAAGAAAACATAGAGAAAACATAAAGAAAACATAAAGAATTCAAAGAATACACAAAAGGGTATGATGTCATGAACTAGAGAAAAATATGAAAATTCTTACTAGGATCCACACCCAAATACATCAACAAGTCATGGGATAGAAATGTATTTTATTTCCACTGACTTATGAATAGGAAAATACACCACTAGCTAGTGAAGTCTGATATTCACTAGGTGAGCTTCAAAAGGGCAGTAAATGAAAAAACACAAGGGTTAGTGAAGTTTGATATTTACTAGGTGAGTTTCATGTCAACCATATCAAGAATGATAGGAAAAACATGTTTTATAAATAATTATAATAAGGTTCTACAAATATGATCAATATGTCATTATAGCATCACTAAGTTCATGGTGTGTGAACAAAGTGAAGCACATAATGGAATGCATTCCCTCACCTTAAAGTAATTTCTAAGGCCAACTGAGAGAAATTTCATTTAAAGTAGAAAAAATGATTTTGCAACATGATGGGTTGTGAGAGATTTTTGGGAAATCCTATGCAAAGTGGTATGTTCCCAAAGAGCTAATTCATAACAAGGGGTTTCCCCCTAAATATTGTTGTATAAGTTAATAACATAAAATAACACATGATGGATCCAGATATCTAAGGTCAATATGAAAAATAGATAATATGTATCACAATAATCTTGTTTGGATGTGAAATCATTCCCCAAATACTTTTGGAACTATGAGCACAAAGGAGGAATATCACACACTAACAAAAAAAAATTCTTTTGGGTCAACATGGAAGAAACCTAAATATCTTGATGCTTTGCATTATTCTGAAAAGGAAAAATGGCATCCAAAACAAAAATGAAAATGAAGATACACATAGAGGAATTCCATGAAAAATTAATTCTCCTTGTATCCTTGTGCCAATGAGAACATCAAAGGTTATCCAAAGAGAACTAAAAAACATAATTACATGCCAAGAAAAACATTACACACAAGAAAAACAAAAAGATATAAGCATGGGTACCACAAATGTGATTCAATCTATAGAAAATAATCTGTATCCCAATCTTGCTCATCATAAATGAAAGGAAGTCAATACACTAAAGGGACTACAATGAGTGTAGTACAAGGATATGTACCAAGTTTAACACATGGTGGATCATTCATTGAAGGAGGATCACCACACTTGTCTCTAGTTAAGTTCATTGATTGTGAAAATATAAGAGTTAATTCATCATGATCTTCTTTTTATTTATTCATTTTATCATCTGAATCGGTACCAAAATATAAGATAATGGGAGTTATGTCAGTGCTACGAGTGTGATCACAAGCACTATCAACCATGCAAGTATCTCTTTTTCTAGATGGTGAGATTTTTAGTCTTTATCTTGGTTGGGAAAGATAAGGTTCATATTCATTTTTTGGTGGCAAAGGTGAAGTGGAGTCAAGTGAGGGTGAAGATGGATGGGTAGGAGGAATTTCATTGGATTTTGGTTGCATGGACATGAGCTCCTCAGGTGAGGATTTATTTCATTCAACAAGTTGACAAGCCATAACTCACTATCTTCTCTTATGTTCCTTTGAATTTTGATTTCGTTATGCACAAGATTGAGCTTGTGGAGGGGGATTTGAGGTGTTTTCCAACATTGGTTCCTTTTCTCCATTTTTAGGGGGAACTAAAGGAAGTGTTCTAGGTTAGGAATCAATAGGATAGGGAGAGATTCACATAAATGGATTGTTTCTATTTAGTAGCTAAAAATTAATCCTTGAAGGCTTTACCAGGCAGTTGTGTCATGGTCCCAAATAGGATGACAGAGGGGGAACCATGACATAGATGCTAGATGGTTGATGTTGAGGAAGGATACCTAATTCAAGCAGAGGTTTTCTCACAACCCATTGAGTAGGAGGAACAACCATTTTATCCATAAGAGACTGGGGAGCCTCAAGGGTAACACTTGTAGTAGTAGATGGGATATTGGCAAGGGATAATTGGGAAATATAATTAGATTTGAATTTTTGGTCTAAAAAAAAGATAAAATCTTCATGAGGAGTAGGTTGGGCTAGTTGCAATCAAAAGTAATCAAGGGAAAATTTTCCATGAAGAGATAGATTTAAATCCACTATGATAAATAGTATTTATTTGTTTTTCAAATGAGAATTTAAGACATTTGTGGATAATGGAGGGAAGCACATTCATGGAAGCAAGCCATGGATGACCTAACTTCACATGAAATTGATTTGAGGTAGGGATTATGGTAAAAGAAAAATCGAATTTCTTAGGTCCAACTTGAATGGGAATGGTTAAAGAACCATTTGTAGGACATGTATAACCATTGTGTGCTCTTACCAATACTTTCAATTTTTCATATTTTTCTTCATATAATTAATGCACATACAAAAATTCTTTCATGATCACATTCACTAAGCATAGAAGATCAATGAGTATTCCCTATCCGGTTTTATCATTAATTCTACCAGTAGTGTAGAGATGACCATAAAGTGCATGAATTGAAGCATTAATATGAGTGAAGGTGATATCGGATAGGAGTTTAGGTTGGTCTTGGTGAGGATGGACATATATCATGGTGACTATATCAAGTTGTGGTATATTCTCATGGTCAGACACAATATTGTGTTGGTGTACAAGGAAAGTAGGGTGGCTAGGTAGTGGGTTGGTAAAAATTTACAAGCTTTTGCTAGGAGGTACAACTAATTTATTTCCTTTATCATTCACACTAGACAACTAGATGACATTAGGGTCAACAAGGTCTTGTGCCTAGTACTTAAGACACATACATTACTTAGTATTGTGTCCAAGTGTACAATGACACTGACAAAAGGATTTTGCATTATAATGAGGTCGTAATGGTTAGGTAGTGTCTATAAGATGAATACAATGAGGTTGGATCAAATAATTAAGTAATTACATCATGATGGAATGAAGAGATCTAGGTATATTGTACAAAAATACTTGTCTATTGGTTTAAATTGATAGGTGGTTGCATGCAAGGGTGCCACAACTTGTGTTTGAATATTATTAGGAGGAGAGTTTATTTTGATGAAATTTATATTTTTCTTTTTGAATGATTGATAGTTATGGGTAGGAATGAATTTGAATTGATCATTAGGAGCCAATATGGATGAACCCTCATACTAACTAATCAATATTTGATAACCATGAAGAGTCATGCATATATGTGTAAATGAAGGATATCTCATTAGTAGAATCTTATCCGAAAATATTTGGTTGTAAATTTCCAATAAAGACTCTTTGCACATTGGAATTTTGGAGGGAATATGAAATTTAAGAGTAGATGGCTTGGTATTTCCCTATAAAATCAATCCCTTTTTCTTTAGATCCTTGTTTACAATGAACCAAGTCACTTAAGGGCCAATGTTTGTTAGTGTATTAAGTTTAACTTAGGTTAATATCTCGAGTAGTTTTGTTTCTCGTATCGAGAAGTTTTATACCCGTTGCTTTTTTCTTGCCTTTAAAAGGTTGTACCATTATGTAATTTAATCATCTCAATTCATTCACTCCTTTTTGGTGATGCTCTTGGAGGTTGATGACACAAAAATAGTATCAAAGCCAACCAGTATTCTCTCCTTCCCTTGAGAGTTTTCATTAGAGGTTTTTTTGAGATCATTTATTCACTTGGCATTTGATATTATCAAATTTCAAAAATTGCCTTATTTTCCTTATTTATGATTATTTCATTTTCCTGATGCTAAAAAATATTTGGGAACGATTGAGGTGTCATTTCTAGTTTGAAATCAATATATTTTTTGGGAGGCATGTCTCTATCTTGGGTGTGATTTTAAGTTGGGAGGCACTTCACTATCCTAGGTGCGTTTTTTGGATCTGAAAAGGAAGATATTTCTATGTAGGTGTCCTTAGAGGTTCTTATAAGATGACTTTTCACACTTGAGAACTTCTTTGCAATCTTTCTCCTTATAGGGTCTTCAACCTAGATCTGAAAATCATGCACTCAAGAGAGAGAATAATGTTGTTTTGTTAGTGGAAAGGGGTTCCCTTTGGTCAAACCCCCGTTTTGGTAATCAAACCTTATAATGAAATCAAATGAGATAAACGAATGATGAATGAAAAAAATGTAATGTTGCAACTCATCAAACCCTACAAAAAAGGTGCTACAAGGGTGAAGCCACAATAGTGGTTTACAATTCCAGTGACAAAGGAAAACTCACAAAAAATGACCCCATGCCAAAAAAAGTGATTTTGGGGGTTCGTACGAACCTACTGGTTCGAGTGAACCCACAATTGAACTAGGGTTCGAGCGAACCCATTCCATAGTTTCCTTCCAAAAAACCAAATAAAAATGAATTATGTGAGGTGGTTTTTTTGAACCCCTAGGGGTTTGTACGAACCCCCCTTATCCCTCATTCTCCCCCTCGAACAAAAAAAACCCTAAATGTTTTCACTTTGAAGCTCGATTTGAACATGAAAATGGTAGAGACTTCACAAACCAAACTAGAATTAGGTAGTCCTTGAAATGAGCTATCCAATGAATATAATTTTGATATGTTTTGGTTTTATTTTTTTAATTTTTTTTTAGTTTTATTAAATACATTTTTTCACCAAAAATGAAGGTCTTTGTTTTGCACATGTGGAAAAATAGCAGATTATCAAGGCAACATTAAGCTTAAATTAATAAGGAGGACCCAAACAAGCAAAAAAATGTAGAGGGATACATATTTTCATTGGCACAATATGTTATAAATATTGAATGGATATAGCATAGGAGGTATATTATGGTCATTTCAATAACCAGTTATGTTGTGATTCAAGTTTGCCTGATGACTAAATGGCTAGGTGAATATTGCCAAGAAAAGATTAGGCTTCAAATCTAATTTATAGATTATTCATTTTATCAACTATGGATATAGAAAATATTAGTATTAATAATAACACATATGCTATCTAAAATAAAGTCTTGGTTAGCATCATAAATTTTCACCCTTGATAATTTCACATTATGTTGGCTCTCCAAAGAGTTCATGATTTATATCATTGTCATTAATTTTTTTTGTGGAGGCGGAAACAATGAAAAATGTTTTGATCAAGGCAAGCCCCTATATGCCACTACCCTTATTTTCTTTTACTTCTTTTATTTGATAGGTTTGAAGTAGATTGAAGATATCAAAGTGTAAAAACCCTACGACAAGCATTCAAGCACCTTCTCTCATTGCATTGAGGAAAAATTGATAATTCAAAAACTATCAGACTTCAAATCTAGATTTTTATAGTCAAAGGCCTATAGACCCTATTGTACTTGCACCTATTTGTAGATCCAAGAATATAACATCTTAAGACTAGGGTGCCCAATACCCTAGTCCAACAAAATCAACCTCAAATTAATATCGTAGGTGGCCCTATGTCTACACTACTTAGATTTGCTTTTAGCTTATGTATCTTAGTGCTACATTTTTTGAGATTCTTAATTTACTTAATTTTGAAATATCAATCTCAATCATCTCATCATCAAACCAGCACACCCGAAAGAGGACCAAAACCCTGAACAACTATTCTAGCTCTTCCTTAAGGACAATAGCCAAACAGTTTCTCTTAATTTTTTTGTGTCAACATAAAAAATATAGAACATTGAGAAAAACTATGCAGATATATATGATGAATTAAGTACAATATTTTATGTCAATATCAACACATGAGAAATATGCAGATCTGAATTATAAAGATTAATCAAACAATATATAATACAAAATATAATTCAAATTGATAAATATGTCTCTATAACTCACCAAGAATGGCAAACTGAAGTAGAGTTGTAGCCTTTATTTGTTTTCCAACATTTGAAAAAGTGTTCTCATGTCCTACTATTGATAATGGATTGATCAAATGCCAATCTAGAGGACCAGAAATCATTAATTTGTGATGTGATAAATGAGGAAGTGATTCATGTTGAATGGAGAGTTTTTTTTTTTTGCTTAAATAGAAATCGATAGTCACACTAAACTTCTTGTCATCAAAACTCTTCCCAAAGTCAGTTTTGTTGCTTTACGACACCGGTTAGGACTCACCCTGATTGATCATCCAGGGGAGATTGAAGACACACGCACATGATTCTGTAATCAAGAGCATGATCAATCTGTGGGATGCATTATCAACAGCATGATCAATATTTATTTAGTGAATTGCATGTTTTATGCATAGTTTTAGCATGTTCGAACAGTTTGCATGATTTCTTGTCTTTTCCATGCAATTAGTTTGAATGAGAAAAACTTATTTAAAACTATTTTTCAAAAATTATTCCTTTTGTCGCTGCATGCATAGTGCAGCATGAACAGCTGATATCTTATAATAAACATCATCGTTTTCCATATCGATGAACAACATTTTTCAATTATGCAGAAATAATATATTATGTTCTTTCAGTGAGTAGCTGTCTCTGATTTTATTTTTCTGTATATTTTTCAGTACAGTCTTAGAGCTGTGTTAGTTTTATCCTTATCTTTCATTTCTGACCTATATTTTAACTAAATGTAGTGATGTTTCAAGACCTTTATTAATTCCTTGTTACCAGTGATAATGAAAATGCTGGAGATGAACGTGGAAGAAATGTTAAAATTCACTTTATAACGGACCGCTCCCTCCATAGAATCCCAACCCAGATTTTTTTTTACTGCATTATTGATGTCGTCCCCTTAAAAGAAGAAACCTTTCTCATTCATGTCTTCCTTATCTCACCTAGAAACATCATTTGCAAGGGCTCATCGTTAAGACAAATACAGGGCTCCATTTTTGTAGAGTTCAAAGAATTCGACTGTCTTACTAAGGAAGATTGCAATAGTCTAAGGCAATGTGAGTTGTGTGATCACACCAGAAGATATTACCAATCAAGTTCGCTAACAAACATGCGAGTACCTAGATTAATGCAGAGATATGCCATAGTAGAGTCCCGACTCATCTTCCTTTACGATTGCATCATGTCTTACAATCTCATCATTGCTTTTCATGATTAGTTTATCCGACAGCTCTCCTAACCCAAACAAGCAATTTTATATCCTTCCCTAACAATAATGGAAACTAACTGAGGAGGATGGGAGGCTATCAAAAAAAAAAATTCCTTTGATAATGATCAAATCAATGTTGCGAAACTTTGTAAGCTGGAGGCAAAAAAGTAGTACTAAAAATAATACTTCATCAAATTTATCTGAATCTAAGATGATATATCCTGCAACTGACAGTCCAAGATTTCCCTTATAAGCATTATTAAAATTTAACTATAACATCCTGTTATGGGAAGTCCATCTAATACTTTTCCTTTGTAAGAGGGGGTGACTGATCCCAACAATTATTTAAAAATATATTTTAGATTATTATAAAAATATCTACCTAAAATCTCTCCTTTCATACTATAAAATATTGATTGTATTTTACAATAAAAATGGCTAAATATGACCATGCAGCCATCAAATCGAGGACTGGTTGGATTCTTATCTCATCGTTGTAGGGAATGCTATTGTTTTAATGGTTTGAATTCGGGAGGGCAAATCTTTTGTATCCCATTAGAATTGATTTCATCAATAAGAGTCTTTTCTGGGCAATCTTAATACTGTTTGCTCAGCTAAATATTATTATTTTTTCATTTCAATAGATTCAGTCGTATCAGTGTAGATTTGAACGAATTGATTGTTTTTGTCTATTTAGATATTCTTTTAATTGCTGAAATGTCAAAGAAATGATATGGTGTTTCTTTGTGACATGATATCTTTTTAATAAAATTTATTGTTAATGGTAATCTTTATTTTGTGAAAAGAGAGAGAGACAAAAAGAGAAAGACCATGACAAACGTACGGAGAAATGTTTTATATTTGAATTTCAAAATCATTTAAGGCTTTGTCAACTGAAAATATCCTGCAGAGTTCGCTTCAAGCCACTCGAATAAATTAATTTTCCTAATCTAAAGCATTATAAAATAAATTTAAAATCATTAAGGCTTCAAATAGGATCCAGAAGAAATGGATTCTTTGAAATAACCTCAAACGACCCAGCTGGATACTTGGCATCTTGTGGACCACTGACTTTCGTATGGTGAGATAAAGGAAATAACAACCCATTTTACATCAATCACTTGTATTACCTTCCAGATGGAGCTGAAGAAATACTTGGCATCTTGTGGACCACTGACTTTCAATAATTTCCTCAGTTTGTCTACTCTGTATTATGTCACTGGGTGCTTAAATTTCCTCTCCTGTCATAGCAGACATAATAATATAACAACCTTTCACCAATATCCTCACGTCTTATCCATTTGGGATGTACTTACGCAACCACGAATGGCGACTAGTTCGAAGTAGGTATAGGAATACTTTATGAATCAAATGTAAGCGATAGCAATGCAGGCATGTCTTTTAAAACTACTTGTTATCATGATTTTTCCAGGAGAGGATGATGCATTAAAACAAATATTAAATTTATTGAACTATGTTAACGTTTGAATTCTATATTGCTTCAGAATCTACATCCTTTCCAGATATCATATCGTACAAAACAGGTTAGAACTAACTACAGTTAACAGAGATTTTTGTTTTGTTAAGTCAAACACATCTTTATTAAATCAGAAATATTTAATTCGTTTAATTGTGTTATAGTCTGAATTTTATATGCTTTAAAAATCCAAGTCCATTTCAAGATATTATATGGTACAGTCAGATAAAATTATTGATAGGTACTTTGAATTCAATTATGTTTTTCATTTGACATTTTGGATCTCTGATCATTTCTTCCTCATAAAAATGAATCATTAAATATGATCTAAAATATCAAATGAAAAAAATATACTGTTGAATCTAGAAACTATCTTATGAATATTACATGAACTGTGGAAAATTCATACAAATTATAGATAAATTTTCTCATAGATATGATCTTTCTACAATATATTAAATTTATTTTTCTGTTTATTATATTTTATAAACTTTCTTAGTCAATATCTTAACCTCACATACTATAACTCATCTCAAATTTTCAAACATCATGATCTATTATAAGAAAAATAACATATTTGACTCAAACAAACATACAATTTTTATCAGAAACATTAAAAGATATTTTCATTTTTTTAAATTACTGTACATCCAACGTAATATTTTCTTGCTGTCCTATTAAGAAAACACATAAATATTTGGTCTTGATAAAGTTGTCGACTAAGTTCATCTTTTACCAAAGAGAAATCAACGAACGAAAGATACTCTCGCTATCATGAGAATTGCTTTGCTGTTGTGGTTGGTGTAGCAACTTTCTTTAACCGTCTACCTGCAAATAGTATGAAGAAGCGGAAACATTTTTGTTGAATATTATAAGTTTGAACATATCCAATCCTTTCTAGTTGCAGTTTACAACTTAAGGAAGTTTGTTGCCACCAAGACCTTGTTATTTGTTAATTGCCTTTTTTTGTTTTACTGTATTGAAATGTTTCACCTCACAGTTACGACAAACTTCTTAGCTACCAGATTAACTGCTTGGCCTATACTTTTGGAATTCTGTTTCCTCCCTTACAAATATATTTCTAAAAATTCATGTCTAAAATTCAATCCGTAACTATATGAAAAGAAGTGTTTCAACCCCGAATGTTAAAAGTAAAATTAAAAACCATTTTTGTAAAACATTGTGCCGATGTTTGCATTGTTACAGTTATTTGTGATATTTTATTAGAGTTTGCATTTATGAGAGATAAATTCGCTGAATTATTAGTCATTGAATATGAATCAATGGATTTTACTTAATTGAATCCTGAAATGAACTCCTCCTACTTCCATTAAAAACCCGCTTTTTAAAAGGGCATGAAACGTGTACCCGGAGTATGTATGAGACAAGCCTTAGACTAATGAATATAGGTAAACTCCTAAAGATTCCTCACACGACGGGCAAATGCAAAGCGTCATATTTTATGGGTTGTGATCACCTAGGAATGCATTCCAAGAGTACAAGTCAAACTTGTCTATTTCACAGCCGTATTGGTTGAGAGCATATGTATACAAAGACAAAAAGCTTTCTAGTCCAAACCAAAATCGACTGACCGTTAAACGTGTACTTTAACCTTACACTCAGCACACCTTCTTTGCCAAATGGAAGACATACGTTCCTCCTTCCGTACTATTATCTTCACGTACACTAAACAGAAAGTTGCTACGTTACGAAATATCTCCGTGTTGTGCTTTCTCAAGCATATTTCATTCTCCTCTGCTTATGTATCAAACAGTTATGGTAATTCATTAACACATAAAGAGCAAATCTATATTCTTGAATCTTCGCCTGTTGCAGTAAGTATTTTGGAGTCTTTGACTTCATATTAACTGAGGATAGAACGTGAGGAACTGGAAATGGATTAAAAAGTATATTAAATCTAGAAGCGCAAGCAATCTAAGGATTTTCGTTTATGTTATCCAATTCATTTCGTTTTCCTGATTATCACCGATGATGACACAAATGCGTCAGTAGACCAGAATGAAATCGACGTTGCTTAAAAATATAATACTACCTATGTCAGAGAAAGCTGCGCGTGAATAGTAAGATTGTGGGGCATTGGATGGTTCATTAGGCAGTGTTGTTTGTAGATCCATTGAGTTCGTTTGAATTGGTCGACCACTTTGGGTTTGCGTATTTTGATTCTAAGTAAAAAGATTGAGGCATTTAGGTCAGAAGTAGTTTTGCTGTCAGATTTAGACTGCGTGTAAAAGAAATTAAGCTTCCGTCCCATACAGTACATCAAGTACAGAACAAATGGACGTGTCAATTATTTTTTATATTAAAATGGCAAATTACAGATAAGACTGACTACACAACTGTTTAAGACTCTCTACACCGCTTTACAGGGCAATTGACGATGTCTTCCAAATTGATACGAAACATTGCATATCCAGTGTCAGGTATAGAATTGGCTACAGAGTATATAATTTCTAGTCAGGAATTTTGTACGGGACGGTGTACATGCACTCCAAACTCTGTGGAATCAATCTATGCCTTACAAGTCTGGAAATTTGATCTTCTTTAGTTAACGACGTTAGCTATTGCCAATTCGCCGTAGAATAAGAGCCACGTCATGGGTTGACCTGAGTGAGATCGGTGGCGCAGTTTAAGTTAAGCTCGTGGCAAACGCTTCTTCTAGTCCGTATTTAATTAAAAATTTCGCCACTTAACTAACTTTAGCTTCTTCGGCTATATTTTAATCAATGGTTCGCTACTTAACTAATTTTATCTGGGTGATCCTTGACCTTATTAGAAGTTTTGATCGGCCTGAATTATATTTTATTGGGAATTTTGTTGGTGTAGACTTAACCCGCGGCAAAGAGAATTTAGTTGCAATCATATTATATAAGCTTTATAATTTAATAATTTCAAAAACTGTGTGATGGATAAGCCCTTATAAAACTTGATTAGTGCAAATTATTATTTTTGCGTGTTTGCAAAACCAGGATTTAAACTGGCTCCCTATTTGTTTAATCTATGGTCTAGTTAAGTAGAGAGAACCTGCCACAAATTACTTAATCATAATTAACAGTAATCTGAAATAAACCTAAGTACCATTCAGCTAAATGGTCATAATATATCGTCTTGTTAATTAGGGAGAGCCTGTTAGAGATTATTTACACAAATTAACAGTAATATGTATAAAACCAAAGTACCATTTTACTAAATAGTCATAATCTATGGTCTATTAAGTAGAGAGAGCCTGTTACAGATTACTTTAATCAAATTAACAGTAATCTGAAGAGAGCAAAGTAGCATTCAACTAATTCTTAATCTAAGCAACGCGGTAAGTAATGATGCAGTACAATAGAAAGCCAACGTTGCCCGAATGCTACCGGCTTCTTCCCAAAACTGATGAATGCTTGAGCGGTCTGAGACCATGACGAATTCTATGTCCTCATAGCTGCTGAATTTGACAATGATGGAACTCAGATTGAAATGAGAAAAGGATAAAAATCTACACGAATTAACGACAAGCAATTCCAAACGTAAGAGTGTAAAGGAAATAGAATTTTATTGAAACACTCAACTCGTCATTTCAAAACCTTTTACTGAGATCGATCACCTAATCCTTGCCGACTAGTAAGTCAGTCACGAAATCCCGTCCTATAAATTGTGGCGCTTTGAGCATTAATGATTCAAGCCCATCCACTGCTCTCTGAAGAAGAGATTGAGTTCAGCTCTCTTTTTATTTGTATTGAGTTCGACATTGTCTGTGATTATTAAGTTACTTTGTCCTTGCAATCTGAATTCTGTGCTATTGAAGTGTTTTTGAGCCATGAAGACCTATGTCAGAGTTGATGAAGCCATTGATGAACTGAAAGGCGAGAAGTCTAAAAGCCGAGGAGTACTAGTTGCTCTGATTTCAACTGTACTTCTCGTTGCCCTCGTGTTTCTGGCAGTGGAGGCTTCCGTGGCCTCTAACCATGACGACAATCACCATCATCATTCTTGGAAAACCGTTTCCAAAGTGGTGAACTCGGTGTGTAGTAATACTCGTTATCCCCAGCGATGCGTGTCATCCATGGCTTCCTATCCTGCCTATCAGACGGCCAAGCTAGGTGATCTTAGTAACGTCGCATTGCAAGTGAGCATTCAAAGGGCCCAAAAGGCCCGCGACTTCGCTTTGAGTCTCCAAAACAACGTGATGAATGAAAGAGAACGCGCGGCATGGCAAGATTGTTTGGAGCTATTTGAAGATACGATTGATCGTCTCAATGTCTGCTCGAGTAATGGTTATCTCAACAAAGACTCGCCCGTTTGGCTGAGTGCAGCGCTGACAAACCAGGAAACCTGTTTGAACGGATTTAGTGACCTCAATTTGGTTGCCTCTAATCCAATCCAAGCTTTCATGTCCTCAAGAGCTGTGAATTTGTCTGAATTAGTGAGTAATTCTCTATCCATGTACATGCTCTCCACCGCGCGTACAACCACGGGGAACAACCGCCGCCTGCTATCTTTGAAGAACAATGAAGAGCGAGATTTCTATTCCAACTACGGTCATCTTAACGAAGATGGATTTCCAGAATGGCTATCAGTTGGAGACCGCAAGCTATTGCAGTCGTCAAGCCCTGCCAGCCAAGCGAACGTGGTGGTAGCCCAAGATGGTTCTGGGAATTACCGAACAATTGCGCAAGCAATTAACGGTGTCCCTCAGCAGAGCAGCAAAAGATACATCATCTATATTAAGGCGGGTACGTACAAGGAGAACATCGACATATCGAAGAAGATAAAGAATTTGATGTTGGTTGGCGACGGCAAGGATAAAACAGTGGTGACTGGAAGCAAGAGCGTGCAAGACGGCATTACTACCTTCAAAACTGCAACTGTCGGTAAGAAACACTTCATTCTTGTACTGCGTTACCGATTGCGAAAGCCGAATAAAAGTTAAGTGTTGAAAATATGTGATTGTTTTCTTGTGTACAGCTGTTTCCGGTAACGGATTCATCGCGAGAGATATGACGTTCGAGAACACGGCGGGGGCTCAGAAACACCAAGCCGTTGCTCTTCGAGTTGGCTCTGACCTGTCGGCGGTGTACCGTTGCAGCATCAAAGGCTACCAAGATACTTTATATGTCTACTCCCTCCGCCAATTCTACCGCGAAGTCGATATCTACGGCACTGTGGATTTCATCTTCGGTAATGCAGCGGTGGTAATCCAGAACAGCAACATCATCGCCAGACGCCCCGGGAGCAACCAGCAGAACACCCTGACTGCACAAGGAAGATCGGATCCCAACGAAAACACCGGAATTTCTATCCAAAATTGTATAGTGTCGGCATCTTCGGATCTCCAAGCCGTGAAGGGGTCGATAAAGACGTACCTGGGGAGACCGTGGAAGCAATACTCTCGTACTGTCTTCATGCAATCCACTCTCGGTGATCTCATCGACCCCGCTGGTTGGTTGCCATGGAGCGGGAACTTTGCTCTAAGTACGTTGTATTACGGTGAATACATGAACAGCGGAGCTGGTGCAGGAACGTCAAAACGTGTGAATTGGCCAGGTTATCATGTCATCACCAGTGCCACCGAAGCCTCCAGATTCACTGTTGCCAATTTCATCTCTGGAACTTCATGGATTCCGGCTACAGGAGTCGCATATACTTCAGGATTTAACTAATAATTACTATTTACCTTGTTATAGTATTGTCAAAATGTTAATTACTCCATTATTGTTTAAAGGTCGTGAATAATATGCTTCAGCCGTCCAACGGAAACAAGAAAGAAGCTTCCAGTTATTTTCAGTCATCAACATGAAGAATAATGTATTTAATTGTTGTATATTATTAGCAATATATGGAAAGTTTACCTGGTGTTTATTTGTACTTTTTTTTTTTTAATTTGCATAACCAACTTAGATTTCCTGCCACATAAATCGAACAATAAATAATATGTATACAAAAGCTTAGGAGACAATAATGGCCTGTTTCAATCTTTGACATTGTGCTCGCGGCTGACACATCCAAATAGAACGGCCGTCAAAATCCTTACTGACATAAGGGAATCTAATATTCGGTGAGCTGATGAGATAAGAATATGATGTTTCCGTAAACATGGCCAACGCTTGCTCTCTGCAGAAATGTAGCTGATTGTCATAAAAGTAAGATTACGACATTTCCCAACCAAGATGCTCTCTTCCTCTAACAGAAATTAGTGATTGAATGGCTTCCCACAACTGTCCAACAATTTTCTCAAAGCGGCGTGTTTTCGAAGCGAGCTGTAAAATATTAGTTGAAATAAAATTTATGAAAAAGTTTAATTATATATAATATATATTGGGTTTGTTAAGTTGGTATTATCAAAAATTATAGTTCATGGATAGAATTGATATGAGATAATGATTTCTAGTTTAAGTAGGAAAAAAAATTACTTTACTATAATTGGTGATAGTGATTGTATGTTCATTAATAACGTCATTTTTTAAACTTCATTTTTTCAAAGGTGTAATGAAGAAGAGATATATATTAAAATCTTATCCTAAGTAACTTTGATGGAATGGATACATGTCAAAATTTGATTCTAAACCATAAAAGTTCCAACTTGACTCATACTCTCATATCAAAATGCAAATACTATTTAACTTTAACATAAAACCCTCCAAAAAATAGAAAAACTTATGCCAAACTATTTATAATAACAAGAAATTTCAACTTCCTCCATATGTGTCACATATCTCTAGAGGTGACTTCAAAATATATTATTTTGTTAGTCTAATTACTCTCAACCAATCTATTATTTTATTTCAAAGATCTTATAATGGCACCTGTTGATTAACTACATGGACTAGATAATCCTTTTAATCAAACATCTTGAGTTACATATTGATGAAGCCATTAATATTATATGGTCTCTATTACATCAACATACATATTAAATTTAATTTAATTTTATTAAGTATTATATTTGAAAATATATCATTAACATTAATGGGTTCCATGATTTTAATATATCTATTAGCATGTCTATTTTTCACAAATTTTACATAAAAGATGTTAAGATATAATTATTGAGGTACCTATTCCGCTTTAATCTCTCTTGGTTTCTTTTGCATAGAATTTATAATGATAGATTTGCTAGTGGCACCCATGGTTGCAACATGGAAAATAAAGTGATGTAATATTCTTCAAAATAATTTAATCCCCAATATTATTTTTTGATCAATAATACTTATACATTTAGATAAATATAATTTTATAATTAAATTAATATAAATAGAATATTAATTATTTCCTCCAAGATTTTGACACAAATCTACATCTTAGTTGTTTGCTTATTATGTCTTTGGTAAGCCACTCTTCTATATGTAACTACCCATAGAACTATAAATAACCATTGTACATTTACATTTATTGTGAAAACCAAGATCATGGAGAGGCAATCAAACACAAGATTGCAAGTAATAAAATGAACAATTTGCATTAACAAATACCAAGTATAAATAGTAGATGTTGCATACCCAACTCTCCACCAAATAGGGATAGGTGGTGATATTTAAAGCAAGAGGATATCTTAACTACCCTTGGATATAGAGGTGATGTGTCAAGTCTAGTGATACCTATTACAAATCACTTACCAAGTTGAAAATATCAATTTGCATGTGCTATAAGTCGCCTAACTATGATTGAGTTAGTGTTTACTCATAGAGTTATACACCAACACCCCCCCTTAAGCATAACTTAGGTGAGTATAAAAAAAAAAGTCTTAGTTGTGCGCAATTTTAGGTACTCATGTACAAATGTATCCCTCAAAAAATGGAGAAAGAAAGAAAACCCTGTGGGAAAAAAATTTCCTCCAAAAGAGAGAAAACAAAGAGAAAGGCTTAAATAGCCCCCTAGAAGATGATGTCAATGTAGACCACACGCCAAGAATAGCTCGTAGATGAATTAACTTTCTCTCAATAAAGGGTTTGGTGAAAATATCAACAACTTGTTCTAAAGACTGGCAAAAGACTAAGTCAATGATCTGATCATGAATAAGCTCTCAAATATAATGCATATGAATCTCTATGTGTTTGGTTCATTGATGTTGAACCAGATTCTTGCAAATTTGAATAGTACTTTGGTTATCGCAATAGATGATTGTAGGTTGTCTGAAAGGAATTCCAAACTCAGAAAGAATGCCTTGAAGCCATATGGCCTTAGTAGTTGAGTTAACAACCCCCTAGAACTTTTCCTCTATAGAAGATATAGCAATAGAATTTTTCTTTTTGTTAGACCAACTGATAGGACTTGAACCAAGTGAGAAACTATAACCAAAAGTGGACTTGCAATTTTTAGTATCACCGGCCTAATATGAATCTGTGAAACCAACCAAATCAACAACAATTTACCAACTTTGTAATGTATCCCAAATGCATGTGTACCTTGAAGGTAGTGAAGAATCCTCTTAGCTGCTTTCTAGTGCAACTCATGAGGTTCTTGCATAAATCTAGAAACTATGCCAACTGCATATGAGTTAAGTATATAAGGCTACCTACAAGTTGTTGATACAATGTAGTATCAACTAAGGGTGTAGGATAAGAAGTCTCAAGATTTACTCTAGATATGAAGGGAGTTGGAGATGGTTTACAATTAGTCATGTGAAAATGTTGAGGTAAATTGAGAGTATACTTAGGACGAGCAAGAACAATCCCCGAATCTGATTGTGATATCTCAATACCAAGGAAGTAATGCAATAAATCCAAGTCTGTCATGTCAAATCATTCCTGGAGTGAAGACTTTACTACTCCAATAGCAAATGATGTACTTCGAGTGATTAAAAGATCATCAACATAGAGAACTATTATTAACATTGAATCATCTTATTGTAGAAGCTACACATTAGGATCCAAATTACATTGAGTGAATCTTAAAGATAGAAGGTAGGAATCCATCTTGCCATACCGAGCCCTAGGGGCTTTTTTGAGACCATAGATAGATTTCCTTAGTTTACAAACTAAGGATGAATCTTGAGAAAACCTTGGTGATTGTTCCATGTAGATCTCCTCCTCAAGGTCTCCATGAAGAAATGCACTCTTTACATTAATTTTATGTGCAACCCATCCATGTGATATGACTATAGAAAATGTGAGTCGAATTGAAGTCATCTTGGCAACATGAGCAAAATTTTATGTATAGTCAATGCTTGCAACTTGTGAAAAAACTTTGGCAACCAGTCATGCTTTGTACCTATCAACTGACCCATCTGCTACATATTTAGTTTGATATATCCATCTACATTGAATCGTCTTCCTTCCCTTAGGAAGAGAAGTTAAGTCCCAAGTGTGATTTCTAATTAAGGAATCATATTCCTCATTCATAGAAATATCCCACTTAGGTAAGCCTGATGCTTCTTTAAATTTCTATGGATCAGACACTGAGGAGAAAAAGGCATGTGATCCCCCCTAAAAGTCTATCTGAAGTTGTCCGTCATATGTCACAGTTTATACCCAGTAATCAATTGTATGAAGTGAGCCAAGAGTTCTTGATTAGGGTGAATCTGGTGTAGAAATATCAACTTCCAATTCAATCCCTGAACTAGATGAAGATGAACTTTCAGTGCAATCATCACTTTGTGAATTGTTGGAGGAAGTACTATTAAGTGTACTAGGAATTTTCTACGAATGATCTGAATCATCAAAAAAATTTATCAGAATCTAGAGAATCAATAGTATGATGAGGAATGTATAGAACAATTTCAAGGGGTTTTTATTGAAACTTGACACATCTCCCAATGAACAACTCATGTGTGGTTGGGTGAAGTAGGTGATAGCCTTTAACACCATCTGGATATCCAACAAATATACAAGGTTTGGATTGTGGATCCATAGCCTTCTGATGTTCTTTCAGAATGTGGGATATAGTAGGTGAACCAAAGACTCTAAAGTGATCAATGGTTGGTTTCCATCCTTTCTAAGTTTCAAAGGGGGTGATTCCTTTTAAGATGTTATGTGGAACTCTATTCTAAATGTAACATGCATAGTTTATTTCTTTAGCCCAATAAGATGGCGTTAAGCCTTTAGAATGAATCATAGAATTAACCATCTCTTTTAAAGATTTATTTTTGTGTTCAACAACACCATTTTTTTGAGGGGTATAAGGAACTGTGTAGTGAAAATCTATCCCTTTTGTTGTGCAATATTGCTCAAATTGGTTATTGACATACTCTCTGTCATTATTTTTTTGAAGAACCTTGATGAATTTCCCTAACTTTTTTTCAGCTAGAGCTTTGAAATCTTGAAAGGATTCAAATATTTTTAATTTTTTCCTAAGGAAGTAGAACCATGTAAAATGTGAGAAATCATGAATAAATGTGAAAACATATCTGGCCTTTGTAAAAGATGGATGGGGAAAAACCCTTGAAACATCACTATGAACAAGTTCTAAGACTTGTTTTTTCTTTATCAAACTTTGCTTCAGGATGTTTACCAAGTGCACAACCTTCACAAAGTCCCTTAGAGAATTTGACTTTTGGTAATCCATTAACCATTTTTTGTTGACATAATTTTTCAAGATAGTAGTAGTCAAGGTGGTTGAACCACTCAAGCCATAGTTTACTAACTTCATCTGAATGAGTTAGAAGTGCCTTGGGAGAAATTTCGGTAGCAAAAATAAAGAAGGTATATAATATGGATTGGTGATTGGCCTCCCCCATAGAAACCAATTTATTATTTTGGAATTCTATTATCTCAACTAAATTTGGAGAGAATTGTACTCTCATGCCCTCCCCTAAGTGTGTTTTCTAATACACCAAAAGGAGATTAGTTGATAGTGTTGGTACACTTGAAAATTTTGAAAAAAAATTGCCTTCAACTTCAATAGACTCTCTCCCTTTTACTAATGTTGGGGTATCATCACCTGAGTTGACTAAGGACATTCTGGATAGCTCTAAGGATGAGAAAAAAACCTAAGAAGAACCCATTTGATGAGTAGCACTAGAATCAATAATCCATGATGGAGATGAAGATGTAGTAACAACTAGAGCTTTGCCTTTAAATTTCTCTTTGTACTTGGTATTCTCCCAAGTTGATGAAGATGCCTTGACAGAATTGTTGTGCCCATTTTGCACACACGCCTCGTTCAGAATGGGGACCCTCTCTTCCCTCTTTGCGTTTTGGGCCCTTTCTTTCTTTTTGCTTTCCCTCATTTTGTGTGCCCTTTTTGTGACCCAAAAGGGGTCACGCATTCCCCAATGCCATATTTTAAGTTTGACCGAAGTTCCCTTTTGTCAAACTGCTAAGTCTCGGGTAATTCGAGTTTTCCCTATCAAAATGCCATTTTGGTGTCTATGGCAATTTTCGGATTTCCCCTTCCGGGTTTCCCTTTTCGGGTTTCCCTTTCTGGGTTTCCCTATGGGTTCTTCTATTTTGATGGTGGACGTTGGGTGGCTTTTCAGACCTTAGACCTTGGACCTCCCGCCACCCCTACATTTTTCAAATCCACTGACTCCAACCACCCCTTACAATGAATTTAATGCTGCATTAATGGGTATTTTCGGCTATAAAATCAAGTTTTCCAATTGTCATTGTCAAAAGCTCGAGCGATTGAGAAGATTGGAGAATCCCAGACCCCGGACTTTTTGTCCACCCTAGAACTTGAGTGCTTTTTCGTCAACCCTCGCGCTTCCAGCAACCTGTTCTTTGGGATTTCGAGGTAGGTTTGTTATTCGCATGCCCTCCTTTCATTTTTCATGAAATTTCACATTTTTCTGGGTGAAAATCATGAAATGGGTTTAAAATTAAGTAAATTCATGCCTTTCGCACAAAACCCATCTTTTAAAAATGGCAAAATCAATCTTTAAAACCACCCAAGATCGATCTGGAACCTGGGAATGCCGCGACTGTTCTTCGGGATATCGATAGCACCTTCCGGGCTGAAGTCCTCCCGTGGCCGTCCACCACCTTTTCTTAGTCAAATTCCTCCACCAATCTCCTGCCTCAGATTTCGACCTTCGAAATTCCCCTCCCGAGATTCCATTGGATCCTCGCTGTTTTAAATAGCCTGATCCAAGCATCCTCTTGACCAACGAACCCTAGACCCTCGAAGTCCGTGTAAAACTCAAAAATATCGCCATCTTGCCAAATTCTCTCCCATCTCAGGATCCTTCCCCTGAAATTCCACTCCTGGAACTCCGTCCCGTCTCCGTCGTTCTAAATGGCCTTCATCTTGAAGTTTTTCGAATATCATTTTTCGGCCGCAAAATCATCTTCCGGTCAAAATCCTTGACAAATCTCCCCTTTCCGGACTCGCACCTTCAGAATTCCCTTCCTGGGATTCTGTTGTGTCATCGCCATTCCAAACAGCCTTGTCCGAACTTCTCCTGGGCTACCGGACCCCTGTCCGTCCTTTTGCCGAAATCGAAGTCCGACCCTTTCCTTCGACCTTTCGTCCGGGTTCCGAACTCTAGAATTCCCTTCTCAGAATTCTATTTCCTCTGCACCATTCTAAATAGCGAGCTCATAACAACTTCCTAAAGCCCGGGTCCCGATGCTCCTTTTGTCGTCCGGCTCCTGAACCCTGACTGCTTCCGAAAAATGCTTCCTAGATTTCCTCCCCCAGATTTCCATTTCTTTTTCGATATTCTCAATGGCTGGCCCCTAGCTGCTTCCCGACAGTAGCAATCTGAGACCCGAATTTATGTTTCCTCTGCGCCGTTCTAGATGGCCTCCTTGCAGGAAATACCCGAACTGCCAAATGAGGTATCAAATGACCTCCAAATCCAAAATGAATTTCGACCAACTTCATAAAATTAGGTTGTCCTCTGCCTCCAACCTTTAATCTTCAAATCTAACATTAGGAAATGCCTATGGGAATTCCATTTTCATTTTTCCCTTTCAAACGACATTCTACCAAGGGAATTTCGGCCCAGGGATTCTGGATTTTGTTTATACTTCTTCCTAATAATGGAATATTTGGCTTCCATAATTATTAAATATGAATTAAGATTGTCGAACTAATCTTGACATGCAAGGATTTGTCGATGGCCATTTTATCGAGTTCATCATTACTGATTCTTGTCTCTTGTGCAAGATTTATGTAATCCGGTGTAGAGACTTTTGGTGCTTCCAAGAAAGAAAAAGGAACAGCCAAGCCACCAAGGGGCAAGGAAGACAAGGACTTCATGAAATAAAAATTCCAGGGAGTCCCTATTCAATCCAGGATCACTACCCTTTGGAGGGATGTCTCAGACACCAACACTAGACAAGTTGATGTTGATGAATTCATGCAGAGGGTCAAAATGAACCCGAAAATAGCAAACGCTAAATTAATAAAGAGCAGCAGAATTGCTAAAGTTGTAGGCTTCCCATCAGCCTTAGTGGCCCCAGAGCTGGTGATGGCATGTGTGGAGGCATACCAATCTGATACTAGAACCATAGTGGATCATGAGGGGAATATACTTGCAGATATGTCTTCGTCAGGTATAACTGAGACCTTCCACATTCCTACCTTTGAGAGCATGGAGGTCCCCACCATAGAAGACTATAAGGAGGTGTGGGAACAAGATCCCTTGGTGTGCAAGAGGCTGATCAACCAATACTGGTGGAAAGACAAATGGGGTAGTGCTGGGAAGCTTCCTCAGGAGCTGTTCTGCAGTGACTTCTTCGAGGACTACCATGACCTTGTAACTCTGCTCAGCCAAATCATGGGCCTTCCCAGTGCGGTCTTCTTTCAAGAATGGATGTTCTTTTTCATATAATAGATTCTCCGAGGTAAGGGCACCGTCTTCTATTTGGGAGAGATCATCAACGACTGCTTCCACGAGCAGTTCACCACCGTGAAGAAAACTAAAAAATTCTTCATGACCTCCTACTTGGTATATTCTCTCACTCATCAGTGAAATTATCAGGGATTGACAGTAATGCCTAGAGATCCAGCGGGGCCAGAGCTCAAGCCTTATACAAGTACTTTCAGTTACAATTCTAGAATTTCAAGAGAAACTACTACAAGGTGAATGATGCGTTCAATGCTCAGGTCATCTAATCCGTAGGAGGGGATTTTCATAGGAGGACGTCTCACAATGCCAGGGTCCTCCTTAGGTAGTACGCCTTCTGGTACATATAGTTCCCCAAGTTTACATACATTCGTGCTGAGGGATTCATCGAAAGACCGAACAAGTTGCCATGGTACACAAATGACCGGATCATTCTTTCGGAGCAGACTCGACAGCTGCGACACGTTCATAGTCTCCTAAGCAAAAAGCATTTGGTGGGCCCCGCCTATCCCATGAACCTAGGCAAAGGGATGTATAAGTTCCACACTTCCTAGTGCGTAGGATACTCGAAAAAAGAGCTGGTAGAGTATAACTTTGAATAGTACAAGGCAAGGCCATGAATGGATCCTTATGGTCATGCGAGGAAGGAACTGGAGCATGAATACGCCCACCTCCACAATATCAAGGACTTTTGGGTCAACTGCAGGGATGATCTTGAGGTACGGTTGTGGAATTACATGCACATGACCGTCATCCATGTACGAAGGGTGAACTTGAGCCAGGTCCCTGATCAGCTACAGGAGGATGAGGACACAGTTCTGGATCAAGGTTACGATGTAGTTTCCAACCTGCCACTGCCCACAATTAACTAGAATACACCCGAGCTGAATGACATTGCTGTGCTCACTAGGCTCATTGAAATCCAAATGAGGCGTAGATCGACAAGAAGGTGGCTCAATTGAAAAAACAAGGGGTCATCTTGACGTTTACCAATCTTGCAAGTGAGCATGTATGTGAACCAAGTGGCTCCAAGGGTGGGGAGGCCGCCACTGCAACTAGGGAGACCTCTAACACCCCACCATCACTAAAGACCAAGAAAAGAAAGGAGGCTAGCGAATAATTTCCCAAACCAAAAGTCTATGCCCGTAAGTCTTCCAAGCTGGAGCCCTCTAAGAAGAAAAGAAAAACAACTGGAGGCACGGAGACAACGGTGATGCCCAAGGGTTCGCCCCTTGGGATCAGCAAGTGGGGATCTAGCTCGTTGGGGTCTCCACCCATTACCATCACCACTGTCACCCCGCTTTCTTCAATTCCAGCTTCTACTTCCTCTCCCCCTGTAGTGGATATCTCTATCCACCTTGATCCTACTCCTGCAGTATTGCAAGTTATTCTGGTAGATTCATCATCCTCCATGTCTCCTTCCCTTCTTTCCCTTTCCACTACCACAACACCAGCCCCAAGCCTTCTAGAGTCTTTAGTAAAGTATATGCAGAATGTGTCGTCTGAGATTTCAGGGATGCTTACCAATCCAATAGTCCAGGTTGTGATAGCTCAGGCTATGGCCTTCGCTCCAACGATATCCCCTTCCACTGAATCACCAAAGATGAAAGCGATCATGTAGATATCAGATGAGCATGAACGATAGCAGTTGGAGGTTGACAGGGTGCAAAAGTATGAAGAATTCGAGTATCATGAGCATCCTTTGTTCGAGCATCGAGAGATTGATGACGTGGCCTATGAGTCATCTAGCGAGGGCACTGAGCACCGTGATGCCGAGCTGAACCGAGTGTCAAATGATCCCGAGATCAATGCAGAGTGGGGCAAGCAGCTCAGGGAAATTGAGGACAAGGATGCCGAGGACTGGCTTGCATGGGAAGAGGAGATTGCTACTCCAAAAACGGAGGGTGATAGGTCTCCAGCTGAGGAACATGGCTAGACTCCAGAGCATGATAAGGAAACTTTCCTTCATGAGGACAAACAAGTAGAGAGCCTCGAGGAGCATCAAGATACTTTAAATGAGGAGAAGGATGCTGAAAAGAAGGATTCACCCAAAGGGTAGTCAATCACCGAGTTCGCCACTAGACATGAAACATTCGAACAAGATTCTGATGAAGGAAAGGAAGATGCAGGAACAAAGGAGAAGGCTCTCATTGTCAAAACTGACGAACTCGAAAAGGAGGATAGCAGGACTCAAAGTGAACCGCCAAGGGAACAATACCAAACGCCTAATAGGCTGCAAAGGAAACTCAAGCAAAAGACTTCCACCTTGAAAGATCCCAAGGCAAGGCTGGAAGCCATCATGACCAGAGCACGAATAAGCATCAGAAAAGAGAAGAAGCCGAGGTTCAGATCAAAGATAATCATGGATGCCTCGGGATCAAGGGCAGTACAAATAGCAACGCCGATGGTTGGGGAAAAAGGTATAACTTACAATGTCTCCACCATCAACCTGGGAGTGGCCACACGGGAACAGAAGGTCGAACATCTCCAAGAGTCGGTCACCACAGTGATGCACCTTATCCAGTAGGACAAGGTCTCCAAAGAAGAACTAAAGGAGCAGGTGGCTGATCTAACGACTTATATTCAACAGTGGTCATCTCTAGATGAGAAGCCTACAACATCATCGACCCCGCCTTAGTTGTTTTCCAAAGAACAGATTAACAAGCTCGAAAAGAGATCGAACTTGGACAAAACTACAAAAAATTGGTTCCGGCAGGTCTTGGACATAGGGAACACAGACATCAACTTGGCTGTCCGGGCAGCCAATAGGTTCCTAGAAGTTTAGAAGACTCTCGAAGACACAAGGAAAATCTGTGAGAGGTTCCCAAGGAAGTACGAGTCGGCCTACCCAAAGATTGAGGCCATACTCGCATTGCCCAGCGATGTCTAGGAAAAGGATCTCACCTTCAAGGATGATGATCACTGGTTAGTTGACACCTAGAGAAGGGATTTTGATCACCAAAAAAAGAGGTTGGAGCAAGTATTGGAGAGGATAGTATTAGATATTGAATGGGAAAGAGATTCCAGAGGGGAATGTGCTCGATACCTCAAGGCGATGACAAAGTATGAAATACCTACAGGCGAGATCAACACAGAGAAAATAAAGCCCTACTTCATAAAGATCATGGAAGATGGAATGTTCGTCGAGGTCACAATTGAATTCATGTGCTTCACTGCCAGAGCCTTTGTGTAGTCAGAACTTTTCAAGGAAAATGTAGCTAAGTATGAGGATGACTGGAAGAAGCAAGGTAGCAATTCTCAAGAATGGAATTACCAAATCTTGAAATCCGACATCACGGAGGTGGATAAGTTTTAGTCCCTGGTCCTAAGTTTCATGGAGTATGCCATGTTGAAAAATCAAGAGGGCAATCTAGTCATCAATGAAGAGTTCCTTAAGGAATAACTACAGTAGAGGGAAAATGGCTAAAAGACGAATTTGCTACAGTGTTGTCACTAGATGACGAAATAGGGAAGAAATAAGAAGTTATTGTTAAAGGTAATATATTTGGGGGTAGGTGAAACCCTAATGTAAAGTGAATATTGGCCACACAATAGAATCAAATATTGGCCACTCATTTTGTTTTTTGAAAGCTATAAATAGGACTCTCTTCCTCTCATTCTGAGAGAGTTGAGTTGTTGTAAAGGCAAGCTACTGAGAATATAATAGAAAATATAGTCATTTTCCAGTGTATTTCTAGTTTTCTCCACATGTTTCATGATTCCTCTCCCTTTTAGTTATAGCTTTGCTTTAAGATACTTTGTTGTTTTAAGTGCTTTAGATTAGACTTGATAGATTTAGTATGATATCTCTGATTTTGGATATTACTGCTGTGTGTATGCTTTCCTTGTCCATACTTTTGGTCATTTGCTGAAGGTAGATGACTATGCAAAGTTAGTCTAGACTTTGATTCCATTGCTACTCATTGAATATCATCTTTACTCATCTTTCCATAGTGAATGAATAATGAATATCTACAGTCCTTAGAAGATAGCATAGGTTTCATGATATTGGGAGAACTCGGGTTAAGTGAAATTTTGTTTAAAGGACACTGTCCACAGTAGGAACCTCCATGATCACTATTCATCGGTAATTGCAGGTCTGGAAAAAATGTTTCTTCCTCGCCCTTTTCTTTTTCCTTTTTTTAAGAAGCAACTTGTGTTAAGGTTCATTGAACATTGTAAAGCCATATCTGATGAAACAATGGAGTCTAAGAATGCTGCTTGAACCTGTAGCAAAGGCTAGTAATTTCAAATCCATAAAAATCCATTCTTTGACTCAATTCTCTTATTGCTTTAACCACGTAAAACTGCCTTGTGATTCCAGCAAATCACATAAATCAACTGAAATATTCCAAGCATTGTCAAGACCTGACATCCGAGAGACCTTGGGATAGTGTTCTGCAATTTGATTATGGAAGATTGTCTTTCAAGAGAGGTAATGCACCTACATATTACCTGTGCTAAGAAGTCCATGAAAACACCATCAACAGAACTGGCGCTAGAAGGAGGGTCAAGAAAAGGGTAAAGTTGGATCGAATTAAGTCATTCTCCCCTAAGAGATTCCATCGAGTGTTGAGGTCTACACCGAACAAGGGAGAGTTACAGGAGTTACAACCCCCAATCTAAGCTAAGAGCTAAATGAAGGGGACCCTCCATCAGTAATTTCGTAGGACATCTCACTACTCTTTCGTCTCCGCCTTCTTTATCCTCATTGATGGGTTCGTCTTCCACTCATCCCGCAGTTGAGACCTTCAAAGCCCCGTTACCAACACAAGCCTATCTGGTGTAGCCTCCTCCACCGCCTTTTTCGATGGCATGGCTGGGCAATAACCCATCTCCGCTCGCCTTCAACCTCTACCATGATATGCCAAAGAATCCTAAGAACTTCTGCACGAAGTTCAACTATCGGGATCCATAGAGGATAGTCAAGGAACATGTCAAGATTTTCAAAATCGCCTTGAAGACTATGCAGATCATGTACGAAGATGTGGCATGCAGGCTCTTTCCCTACTCCTTAGGGGAGGAGGCCTTTTACTGGTATGTCAATTTACCAGCTGGAACAATCAGCATGTGGGATCTCTTGAAGAATGCCTTCCTATAGAAGTTCAAGACCCCTATTAGCCCTACAGATTCATATCAACATTTCATGTCGGTTTAAAAGGAGATCAATGAACCAATCAACTCGTTCAATGATCACTTCAACAGAGTGTACACTCGGTTGCAGGCCCCGTATGTTTTCAATGATGCTATTGTCCTACCCATTTACTATGCGGCACTAGACAACCTCGCTTCAACTTTGGTTAAAAGGATGAGACCCCCACCAGCTAGGTTGGTAGATGCATATGCTGAAGCCATCATTACCAGTATGGATTTGGGGAAAAACATATCAGGTCCGTTGCCTTCTCTTGGGCAAACCACACATCTGGCGCAAATACAAGGTCTCACTCAAGCCTTACAGTATTAGACACCCCTACTAAACTCAGTGTCGTGGCTGCCTATAGTTTTGCATCCATGGTAGCCAATGAACCAGGCGTATCCGGTATTACACTACTTGCTAGCCCAGCAACAATAGACACATCCACACAAATCCTAGATGCCAACATACCTCCAGGCGGCGGAGTTTCCACCCGCTCATCAGAATCAACCGGTAGCACAACCTGTCTTCTTTCAGAATACCACGCCATAGCCAAATGGCAATGAAAGGGATAGGATCGACGAGCTTATGGAGATGGTCAAGAAAATATCGACTGAAATGACACATTTAAGGAATTAGAATAACCAGCTACAAACGTCGCAAAAGAGCATCTAGGCCAACCTCAATAGGGAAAATCAAGATCACCATGAAAGTCAGGATAATCAAGAGGCTGGCATATCGTCAGGGTAGAATTATGATAGAAATTAGAACTCGGGCCCAAACTTTGACAGGAGGCCCTTCCAAAGGCAGAACCAGACGTGGAATACACTCCCCAACAATGGTGGCATCCCTATGCCCCTTGACTAGCCTTACAGTAGTAGTAATGAAAACCCCACAAGTAGAGTTTATTTGGAAGAGGCTACTTTATCTGGGTGGTGCCGCATACACAAGATGAGCCGCATTCTGAACTAGATTGTTCAGAATTCAAAACCGCAACTAAGATATTCCAAGTAGAAGTTCAGAATGTGGTCGATAGCTCAGGATGCAGGGACCTTGTCCCATTTGATCCCTATGATGCCTCGATCTTGGTGTTAAATCAGGCCCCTTTCCCAAAGGTGGAATGCAATGCCCCCGAGCTGGACAACGCTGATTCAAGCCATCATGACGGGGTGAAAGAGGTAAGTCCTGAAAGCCCTTTGGCTTAGCTTTTTAATTCAATAGATAATGGTCCTAAGGATGATGAAGAGGAATTTAGGGAGGATGAAGTCCAAATGTTTCACCAAAGGACTGCCCCTTACAACCTCAGAAATAGACAAGCAGGAGGTCATTCTAGCAGCCCTTTTATGACTTCCATCCCGCCAAATAATTTTAGTACCCCTCCCAATCTGAATGCAAACAATAATTCAGGTTTTCCACTCACACCCACATGATACCTCAGTAGGAGTAAACAACAAAGCAATGGCCTAGGCCAAAACGCTACCCCCTCCCAGAATGTTCCCCATGACTAAGAGATTGAGGAAATGGGGGAGTATATTGCTGAGGAATTCAAGAAGGTAAAGCTGAGTGTGCCCGCCTTCGAGCTTCTAAAGGTGCCTGCTATCAGGAATGCCTTTTTTTGAATGATAAATGGGACCCCGTCATAGGGGTTATCTCAGGAAGAGGTTTTGGTAAAGAAGGTTTCTTTTAATGATCAATCGAATGAACCAGTGGTCAGGTAGATTTTTAACAGTAAAGCTGACCCACCAATAGGTCAGCAGGCAAATAGGCAGTTTGACAGGGTTGCTAATCTAACACCAGCCCCAAATAGAGGCAGCGAGAAGGAAAAGGCCCAAGTCGCTCAGGTGGACATTTTTGGAGGGTTGTTTCAAGGGAAATTCGAGACCCCTCCCTTTCTGACCACTGTTCGTGTGTTTGGGAAGAACCTCCACAATTTCTTGCTATATTCAGGAGCATTGGCTAATGTCATGCCCTTGAGCATGTGCAAGGCACTCGGAATCACACCCACCCCTTCCCGATAGAAGGTAACACAACTTGACAAAACCAAAATCAACATAGTATGGGAGATCAACAAGATACCCATGTAGGTTGCTACTGATCCCCGAGTCCAACAAACCATTGATATACAGATGGCCGATATCCCGGACACCTATGACATGATCCTAGGAAGGGATTTCATGAGGGCATTGAATGGATACGCCGCCACTGATTACTCTCACATATGGCTGCCATGGAAAGGAATGCCTAATCAGATCTGGATTGGCAGAGAACCACAAATGAAATTCATGATTATTGAGTAGAACAACATGAATGAGGTGTTGTATGCCAAAACAAGTTTGGGAAATTATTCTCCGATGGCATGCATGGATGAGCGGGAATACCTTGAAGATGAAGGAACGAGCGAGGTCCTCCTCGTGCTATGCAGCCCACCTACCAACTTGAACAATGCTCCTCAGAGCACTAAGATCCCCATCGAATCTGATGATGAAGGGCTCAAAGAGGGAAAAATTTAGGGACTGCTCGATGGTTTCCAAAACTTTATGGAAAAATGTGTGCGTGATCAGCTCAATTTGGGAACTCAAACAAACTTCCAGGAACTCTTGCTTCCCAATTGGTGTTGGGTGCACAATGCTTCCCATTTAGAATTTGACTGCTACTTGTGCCAATCAGCAATTGAGGATGTCAAGAGGTAGGCTACTCTGAAGGAAAAAAATGGATTTATGTCCAATCAATGAGCAGGTCCCATTCCTGTAGTCCCCAAAGTGGCCACTAAAATGAAACCCCCGTCAAGGGCGAAAGTTGGATCTGTCGGCCCTGCACTAAAGGATTCTCCTGGATTTTGGACATTGCAGTTTGATGGTTCTAAATCCAAGCATGGAGCTAGAGAGGGTTTCGAACTGATCAGTCCCAAAGGTAAATCATACTTCTCTACTCATAAAATGCAGTTTTATTGTACTAATAATGTGGTGGAATATGAGGCTTTGGTGTTAGGCCTCTTGATGGCATTAAGAAAGGATGTCAAGATGCTTTAGGTATATGGAGATTCGGAGTTGGTCATAAAGGAAGTTAGAAAGCTTTATTCTTGTTATGACCGAAGACTTATGAACTACCAACACCGTGTTTGGGATCTACTAGAAGGGTTGGATGCATTCAACATTCAGCTAATTTCTCACACTCAGAACTATACCGCCAATGCCGTGGCACAGGCGGAAAGCACACTACAACCCTTGTCCCTATTTGGTCTAAAAAGATTCAAGGTGGAACTCACTTCTATCTCATCAGTGCCAAACAATGTGGCCAATTTCCAAGTATTCAATGATGACACGCACATTCTAGAATTTCTCACTAGTATCGATGTGTTTCCCACGCAGATAATTGATGAGGTCGAGCCTCAAAAGGTGGAATTAGATATAGAAGGGGTTATCAAATTAAAAACTAACACCATCCCTAGAGGAATGGTTCAATTGGAGTGAATCTTTGACCTGGATCATATCAGAGAACAAGATCAATGAGCTAAAGAAGATACCATCAACGGTTAGTGTGATACTTGCAACCTAGGAACAACTGGAAATACCAAGAACGTGTTCATAGGTAAGGTGTGTGCTCCTAAAGAAAGAAGAGGGATTATTGAAACATTACACAAATATCATGACATCATCGCCTGGAGCTACGACGACCTCAAAATGTATGACACGTCGATCATCACACACACTATCCCTCTTAGACCAGATATAAAACCATTCTGGTAATGACAGGGCCCTGTCAAAGCTCTATTAGAGCCAATCATTTATAAGGAAGTACAAAAATTGTTTCCGACCATAATCATCTTTCCGGTCAAACACTCTACTTAGGTAGCAAATTTGGTCCCCGTTAGAAAGAAAAACAGGGAAAAAGGTTGTGTGTGGACTTCCATAATCTAAATCAAGCATCAGAGAAGGATAACTATCATGTACCTTTGTTGGATGAGGTGTTGTAGGTAGTGAATGGATCTCAAAGGATTTCCTTCTTAGACGGATACTTGGGATACAACCAGGTCATGGTATAGTACGAGGATCGGAATAAGACAACATTCACCACCAAATGGGGAACGTTCGCATATAGAAGAATGTCATTTGGACTCATCAATGCTGGTGCCACTTTCTAGCAAGCCATGGATATTGCATTCAAAGACTTGATAGGCAAGTGCATAATCATCTATATGGATGATTTGATAGTATTTTCAAAACGGTGGGGTGATCACATCGCAGACTTATGCAAAGTCTTTAAAAGGTGCCACACATTTGGGGTATCCCTTAACCCAAAGAAGTGCATCTTCGGGGTTATGGAAGGAAAGCTCCTCAAACATGTCTTATCAAAGTGGGGAATCTCTATTGACCCCGAACGGATCTAGTCCATTATGAAAATCCAGCTGCCAAGCAACAAGAAGGAACTAAAATATTTCTTCGGGAAGATTAACTTTGTCCGAAAATTCATCACTGGCTTTACAGAAATCATCAAACCACTCAGTGCCATGTTGAAGCAAGATGCAAAGGTTGAGTGGACTCCTGAAGCAAAATAGGCTTTTGGGGAGATCAAGAGAGCAATCGCTGATGCCCCTATGTTTGTTAGGCCCAATTACCTAAAACCCTTTTATATATACTCTTTTGCTTTAGATCACTCTTGTGCCAGTATTCTGATACAAAAGGATGATGAGGGGAGCGAGCATCTGATTGCCTTCATGAGTGCTCCTTTGAAGATGCCAAACTTCCCTATCACAATGTAGAAAAACAAGCTTATGCCCTTGTTAAAAGAGTTAAGAAGTTTCGACACTACATCTTGCATAACAAGGTTTTTGCCATAGTTCCCAATCCCGCAGTAAAAATGTTGCTTATGCAGAATGAGCTGGGCGAATGAAGGGAAAAGTGGATCACGTTGCTACAGGAATATGATATGGAGATCCAATCGATGAAGCTGGTAAGAGGACATGCACTCGCCTGAACAATGGCAGAGGTGGTTATTAATGTTGTACCAGAGCTCACGGTACAATAATACTAGCTGGAGGATGTCTCCCTAGGAGAGTGGTATGATGACATAGTTTACTACCTACTGAACCACAAGTGCCCACCCCATCTGCAAGGAGTCTAGAGATGAGCTCTAAGGTTGAAAATTAGCAGTTATATGCTGCAGGGCTTTATTTTGTACAAAAAAATCATGAAGGTATCTATCTGTGATGCATGGGAAAGGAAGTGATTGATTGCGTCCTTAGGGAATTCCATGACAAATTTGAAATTGGTCATGGCTCAGGCCTCTCAACTGCACATCAAATACTGAGAGCTAGGTACTATTGTCCCACCATCTTTAAGGATGCTCACGGTCATGTCTGTACCTACCACGTGTGCCAAACTGCCGTTATCTCATTACAACTTGTTCTAGAGGTAAGGGCTTTTGTGTAATGGGGTCTCGACTTCATTGGTCTGGTAAGTCCTCCATCATCTGTGGGCCACAGGTACATCCTAACCACTTCTGATTACTGCACTAGATGGACATAAGCAATAACTTGTAGGCAATCTACAACTAAAGTCGTGATTAATTTCTTGGAAATTTTCATTTTGAATCATTTCAGTTGTCCATATGCTTAAGTATGTGATAACGACCCTTCATTTGCTTCACTGAAATTCACAAGTTGGGCCTTTGATTATAGTATCACCCTCAAATTATCCTCTAACTATTACCCTCAAGGTAATGGCCTTACTAAATCCACCAATAAAAACTTGATCACAGTAATTAAGAAGTTGCTACATAGGAATCCTAAGGATTGGCATACCCAACTCTGTTTCACCTTATAGGTAGATCGCTCCCGCCACAAGGCTACCCTTGGAGATTCCCCATACCATCTAGTCTATGGCTTAGAACCCGTCTTCCCCATACATTTGAAAATCCCGACCCTCTAGTTCATCAACAACTTTTATGAAGGAGGAGACCGCAGAGAAGCTCACCTCGCCGAATTGTTGCACTTTGAAGAAGTACAAGACCGTGCGATAGAAAATTTTGCCAAGCATTAGGGCGTAGTCAAAAGATGGTTTGATCATTGGGCCAAAGTTAAGGCCTTCCGCATTTCTGATCTAGTCCTTTACTGGGACAAGGCCCATGAAAAGAAAGGGGGACACAACAAATTCGAGAAGCTTTGGCTTGGCCCCTTTCAGATTGCTGAAATCCTTGGAGATAATGCTTTCCGTCTAAAAACTCTCACTAGTGAAGGCATCCCATTGCCAGTCAATGGACAACACCTCAAGCATTACTTCCAGGCCTGAGCTCCTAGGAGTTGTTTGCGTAAATACCTGTTCATAGGTTAAGATAGATTTCCTGCTTTATCCTTTGGTTTTGTCTACCTTCCTGGCCGCTTCGTCGTGATTTTGGGAAATGTGTCCCTGTTCTGTTATGGTGGCTATGCTCGGTCCGACGAATGGTTTACTTTTCTATCCGCTTCCATGTTGTTCTCTAGATAAGCCGTCATTCCCTATCACTACCCCCCTGAAAGCTCCTAAGTGTTGGTTTTCAACTTTCAAACTTTGCACTAACCTAGGATGGCTATCTGTTTGAATCCCCACTCTTGTCATGGTACACACAAAATAAATTTAAAATATCTCCAAAGAATAGTATGGTGATCGTTGGAATGTGGAGATAAGTGAAAAATCTAAATTCTGTTCCAGTGACCACTGCGATTCTCAAGCCCATTGTGAACTTCGCTATTCACACAGTTGAAGAAAAAAAAAAAAAAACAAAGAGAAAGTGCTAAAGGGAGATATCCAACATAAGCAATAAATAAATTATGAAAAAACAACCGTATGGGTGTGCGAATATCTCTACCGAGGCTATGGATGCCTAGCTGGCAGTAGAGCTTTGTTCGTGAGATCATAGCGACAACTCCGTCGAGGCTATGGACACTTGACTGGCAACGGAGCAATGTCCAGGTTACTTTTGGGATTAGACAAACTACGTAGCCTATCTCCTCCAACTAGTGGTTACTCATACTCTCTCTGAGGAAAGGAAATGAATTCACCATGCACACACTTCCATGATAAATCTGCGGTTCGATTCAATCCTACCTTCCTTAAACTATTCTCAATCTAGCTTTGAAAATTGTCTTAGGTCTGCCAAACCAACGATCATGGGTTCGGAATGAATATTTATCTCTAGAATGTCGGGAGCGTTCTCCTAGTGGAGTCACCATTTTTTGTGCCCATTTTGCACACACACCCCGTTCAGAACGGGGACCCCCTCTTTGCATTTTGAGCCCTTTCTTTCTTTTTGCTTTCCCTCATTTTGCATGCCCTTTTTGTGACCCAAAAGGGGTCAATGCATTCCCCAATGCCATATTTCAAATTCGATCAAAGTTCCCTTTTGTTAAACTGCTAAGTCTTAGGTAATTCGGGTTTTCCCTGTCAAAATGCCGTTTTGGTGTCTGTGGCAATCTTCAGATTTCCCCTTCTGGGTATCCCTTTTCGGCTTTCCCTTTCCAGGTTTCCCCATAGGCTATGCTATTTCGACGGTGGATGTTGGACATCTTTCCGGACCTCGGACCTTGGACCTCCCGCCACCCCTGCATTTTTCAAATCCACCAACTCCAACCACCCCATATGATGAATTTAATGCTGCATTAATGGGTATTTTTGGCTATAAAATCAAGTTTTTCGGCCGTCATTGTCAAAAGCTCGAGCGATTCAAGAACTCAAAGACCCTGGACTTTTCTTCCGCCCCAGAATTTGAGTGCTTTTTCGTCGACCCCCATGCTTCCGACAACCTATTCTTCAGGATTTCGAGGTAGGTTTGCCATTCGTGCGCCCTCCTTTCATTTTTCATGAAATTTTGCATTTTTGTTTTGAAAATCATGAAATGGGTTTAAAATTAAGTAAATTCATGCCTTCCGCAAAAAACCCATCTTTTAAAAATGGCAAAATCAATCTTTAAAACCACCAAAGATTGATCCGGAACCTGGCAATGCCACAGCTATTCTTCGGGATAGCACTGGCGCCTTCTGGGCCTGGGTCCTTCCATGGCCATCTGCCACCTTTTCCCGGTTGAATTCCTCCACCAATCTCCTGCCTTGGATTTTCAACCTTCGGAATTCCCCTCCCGGAATTCCATTGCATCCTCGCCATTTTAAACGGCCTAATTCAAGCGTCCTCCCAGCCAGCGAACCCCGGACCCTTGAAGTCTGTCTAAAACTCAAAAATATCGCCATCTTGCCGAATTCTCTCCCATCTTGGGATCCTTCTCTCAGAATTCCACTTTCGGAACTGCATCCCATCTCTACCGTTCTAAATGGCCTCCATCTTGAAGCTTTTCGGATATCATTTCCCAGCCGTAAAATCATCTTCCGGTTGAAATCCTCGACAAATCTCCCCTCACACCTTCAGAATTCCCTTCCCTGGATTTCGTTGTGTTATCGCCGTTCCAAATGGCCTCATTGGAACATCTCCCTGTCTCCCAGACCCCAGTCCATCGTTTACCAAAATCGGAGTCCAGCCCTTTCCTCTGACCTTTCGTCTGGGTTTTGAACTCTGGAATTCCCTTCTCAAAATTTCATTTCCTGTACACTGTTCTAAGCGGCGAGCTCAGAACAGCTTCTCGAACCCCAGGTCCTGATGCTCCATTAGCCATCCGGCTCCCAAACCTTGACCGCTTCCAAAAAATGCTTCTTGAATTTCCTCCCCCGGAATTCTGTTTTCTTTTTTGCCATTCCCAACGGTTGGCCCCTAGCTGCTTCCCGGCAATGGCAATCCAAGACCCAGATTTTGGCTCACGAATTTCCATTTCCTCTACGCCATTTCAGACGGCCTCCTTCTAGGCAATACCCGAACTACCAAATGAGGTATCAAATGACCTCCAAATACAAAATGAATTTCGACCCACTTGATAAAATTAGGTTGTCCTCTACCTCCAACATTTAATCTTCAAATCTAATATTGGGAAATGTCTATGAGAATTCCATTTTCATTTTTCCCTTTCAAATGACATTCTACCAAGGGAATTCCGGCTCGGGGATTCCATATTTTTTTTATACTGCTTCCTAATAATGGAATATCTGGCTTCCATGATTATTAAATATGAATTATGATTGCCAAAATAATCTTGACATGCAGGGATTTGTCAGTGGCCATTTGTTGAGTTCATCATTACTAATTTTCGTCTCTTGTGCAAGATTTATGGAATCTAGTGTAGAGACTTCCGATGCTTCCAAGAAAGGAAAAGGAACAGCCAAGCCACCAAGGGGAAAGGAAGACAAGGACCTCATGAAATAAAAATTCCAGGGAGTCCCTATTCAATCCAGGATCACTACCCTCTGGAGGGATGTCTCAGACACCAACATTGGACAAGTCGATGTTGATGAATTCATGTAGAGGGTCAAAATGAACCCAAAAACAACAAACGCCAAATTAGTAAAGAGCAGCGGACTTGCTAAAGTTGTAGGCTTCCCACCAGCCTTAGTGCCCCTAGAGCTGGTGATGGCATGCGTGGAGGCATACCAATTTGATACCAGAACCATAGTGGATCATGAGGGGAATATACTTGCAGATATGTCTCCGTCAGGTATAATTGAGACCTTCCACATTCCTACCTTTGAGAGCATGGAGGTCCCCACCATAGAAGACTGTAAGGAGGTGTGGGAATAGGATCCCTTGGGGTGCAAGAGGCTGATCAACCAGTACTGGTTGAAAGACAAATAGGGTAGTGCTAGGAAGCTTCCTTAGGAGCTCTTCCACAGTGACTTCTTCGAGGACTACCATGACCTTGTAACTCTGTTTAGCCGAATCATGGGCCTTCCCAGCACAATCTTCTTTCAAGAATGGATGTTCTATTTCATAGAATAGATTCTCCGAGGTAAGGGCACCGTCTTCTATTGGGGCGAGATTATCAGTGACTACTTCCACGAGCAGTTCACCACCGTGAAGAAAACTAACAAATTCTTCATGACCTCCTACTTGGTATATTCTCTCGCCAATCAATGACATTATCAGGGATTGACAATGATGCCTAGTGATCTAGCAGGGCTAGAGCTCAAGCCTTATGATAAGTACCCTCAGTTACAATTCTGTAATTTTAAGAGAAACTACTACAGGGTGAATGACGTGTTCATTGCTCACGTCATTCGATCCATAGGAGGAGATTTTCATAGGAGAACGTCTCACAGTGCAAGGGTCCTTCTTAGGTAGTACGCCTTCTGGTATATATAGTTCCCCAAGTTTACATGCATTCGTGTCGAGGGATACATCAAAAGATCGAACAAGCTGCCCCGGTACCCAAATGATCGGATCATTCTCTTGGAGTTGACTCGGTAGCTGTGACACGTTCATAGTCTCCTGAGCGAGAAGCATTTGGTGGGCCCCACCTATCCCATGAACCTAGGTTAGGGGATGTATAAGGTCCACACTTCCCAATGCGCAGGATACTCAAAAAAAGAGCTAGCAGAGTATAACTTTGAATAGTACACGGCAAGGCCACGAATGGATCCTTATGGTCATGTCAAGAAGGCACTGGGGTGTGAATACGCCCACCTCCACAACATCAAGGAATTTTGGGCCAACTACAAGGATGATCTTGAGGTACGGTTGCGGCATTACATGTGCATGACCGTCATCCATGTACGAAGGGTGAACTTGTGCCCGATCCTTGATCAACTAGAGGAGGATGAGGATACAGTTGTCAATCCAGGTTACGATGCAGTTTCTGACCTGCTGCTGCCCACAATTGACTAGAACGTACCTGAGTTAAATGACATTGGTGTGCTCACTAGGCGCATTGAAATCCAAATGAGGGCGTGGATCGATGAGAAGGTGGCTCAATTGAAACAACAAGGGGTCGTCCTGATGTTTATCGAGCTTTCAAGTGAGCATGTAAGTGAACCAAGTGGATCTGAGGGTGGGTAGGCTGCCGCTACAACTGGGGAGACCTCTAAGACCCCACCATCACTGAAGACCAAGAAAAGAAAGGAGGCTAGCGAACAATTGTCCAAACCAAAAGTCTATGCCCGTAAGTCTTCTGAGCCGAAGCCCTCTAAAAAAAAAAGAAAAACAACTAGAGGCACAAAGACAATGATGATGCCCAAGGGTTCGCCCCTTGGGATCAGCAAGTGGGGATCTAGCTCATTGGGGTCTCCACCCATTACCATCACCGCTGCCACCCCGCTTGCTTCAATTCCAGCTTCTGCTTCCTCTTTGCCTGTGGTGGATATCTCCGTCCACCTTGCTCCTACTCCTCAAGTATTGCAAGTTATTCCCATAGATTCATCATCTACCACCACCTCACCCATGACCTCTTCCTCCATGTCTCCTTCCCTTCCTTCCATTTTCGTTGCCACAACACCAGCCCCAAGCCTTCTAGAGTCTTTAGTAAGTATATGCAGAATGTGACATCTGAGCTTTTGGGGATGCTTACCAATTTGATAGTTCAGGCTACGATAGCTCAAGCTATGGCCTCCGCTCCAATGGCATCCCCTTCCACTGAATCACCAAAGATGACAGCAACCATGCAGATATCAGACGAGCATGAATGATAATAGTTGGAGGTTGAGAGGGCGCCAGAGTATGAAGAATTCTAGTATTATGAGCATCCTTTGTTTGAGTGTTGAGAGATTGATGAGGTGGCCTATGAGTTGTCTAGCAAGGACACTAAGGACCATGACACCGAGCTGATCTGAGAGTCAAATGATCCCGAGCTCAATGCAGAGTGGGGCAAGCAGCGCAGGGAAATTGAGGACAAGGAGGCCAAGGACTAGCTTGCACAGGAAGAGGAGATTGTTGCTCTAGAAACAGAGGGTGATAGGTCTCCAGATAAGGAACATGGCCAGACTCTAGAGCATGATAAGGAAACTTTCCTCCATGAGGACAAACAAGCAGAGAGCCCTCAAGAGCATCAAGATACTTTAAACGAGGAGAAGGATGCTGAAAAGAAGGATTCACCCAAAGGGTAGTCAATCACCGGGTCCCCCGCTAGACATGAAACATTCAAACAAGATTCTGATGAAGGAAAGGAAGATGCAGGAACAAAGGAGAAGGCTCTCATTGTCAGAACTGATGAACTTGAAAAGGAGGACAGTAGGACTCAAAGTGAACTGCCAAGGGAAGAGCCCCAAATGCTTGATTGGCTGCAAAGACAACTCAAGCAAAAGACTCCCACCTTGAAAGATCCCAAGGCAAGGTTGAAAGCCATCATGTTCAGAGCATTAATAAGCACGAGAAAAGAGAAGAAGTCGAGGTTCAGATCAAAGATAACCATTGATACCTCAAGATCAAGGGCAGTACAAATCGCAATGTCAATGGTTGGGGAACAAGGTATAACTTACAACATCTCCACCGTCGACCTGGGAGTGGCCACACGGGAATAGAAGGTCGAACATCTCTAGGAGTCACTCGCCACAGTGGTGCACCTTATCTAGCAGGAAAAGGTCTCCAAAGAAGAACTAAAGGAGCAGGTGGCTTATCTAACGACTTATATTCAGTAGTGATCATCTCTAGATGAGTAGCCTACAACATCATCGGCCTCGCCTCAGTTGCTGTGTAGAGAACAAATTGACAAGCTCGAAAAGAGATGGAACTTGGACAAAACTACGAAAAATTGGTTTCGGCAGGTCTTGGACATAGGGAACACAGGCATCAACTTGGTTGTCCGGGAAATGAATAGGTTCTTAGAAGTTCAGAAGACTCTCGAAGAAACAAGGAAAATCTATGAGATGTTCCCAAGGAAGTATGAGTCTGCTTACCCAAAGATTGAGGCCATACTTGCATTGCCAAGTGATGTCTGGGAAAAGGATCTCGCCTTCAAGGATGATGATCACTGGTTAGTTGACACCTAGAGAAGGGATTTTGATCACCAAAAAAGGAGGCTTGAGCAAGTATTGGAGAGGATAGTATCAGATATTGAATGGGCAAGAGATTCCAAAGAGCAATGTGCTCGATACCTCAACGTGATGACAGAGTATGAAATACCTGTGGGCAAGATAAACCCAGAGAAAATAAAGCCCTACTTCATAAAGATCATGGAAGATGGAATGTCTACTGAGGTCACAACTAAATTCATGTGCTTCGTTGCCAAACACTTTGCGCAGTTAGAAATTTATAGGGAAAATGTGGCTAAGTATGAGGATGACTGGAAGAAGCTAGGTAGCAATTCTCAAGAATGGAGTTACCAAATCTTGAGATCCGACATCACAGAGGTGGATAAGTTTTAGTCCCTGGTCCTAAGTTTCATGGAGTATGCTGCATTGAAAAAGTGAGAGGGCAATCTAGTCATCAATGAGGATTTCCTTGAGGAATAACTGTAGCAAAGGGAAAATGGCTAAAAGACAAATTTGCTACAGTGTTGTCACTAGATGACGAAATAAGGAAGAAACAAGAAGTTATTGTTAAAGGTAATATATTTGGGGGTAGGTGAAACCCTAATGTAAAGTGAATATTGGCCACACAATAGAATCAAATATTGGCCACTCATTTTGTTTTCTAAAAGCTATAAATAGGACTCTCCTCCTCTCATTCTGAGAGAGTTGAGTTGTTGTAAAGACATGCTACTGAGAATATAATAGAAAATATAGTCATTTTCTGGTGTATTTATGGTTTTCTCCACATTTTCATGATTCCTCTCCCTTTTAGTTATAGCTTCGCTTTAAGATACTTTGTTGTTTTAAGTGCTTTAGATTAGACTTGATAGATTTAGTATGATATCTCTGATTTTGGATATTACTGTTGTGTGTATGCTTTCCTTGTCCATACTTTTGGTCATTTGTTGAAGGTAGATGACTGTGGAAAGTTAGTCTGGACTTTGATTCCATTGCTACTCATTGAATCTCATCTTTATTCACCTTCCGATAGTGAATGAATAATGAATATCTACAGTCCTTAGAAGATAGCACAGGTTTCATGATATTGTGAGAACTCTGATTAAGTGAAATTTTGTTTAAAGGAAACTTTCCATAGTAGGAACCTCCATGATCACTATTCATCATTAGTTGCAGGTCCGGGAAACATCTTCCTTACTTGCCCTTTTCTTTTTCCTTTTTTTCAGAAGCAACTTGTGTTAAGGTTCGTTGCACATTGTAAAGCCACATCTGACGAAACAATGGAGTCTAAGAATGTTGCCTGAACCTGTAGCAAAGCCTAGTAATTCCAAATCCATAAAACTCCATTCTTTGACTCAATTCTCTTACAACTTTAACCACGCAAGACCACCTTGTGATTTCAGCAAATCACATAAATCAACTGAAATATTCCAAGCATTGTTAAGACCTGACATCTGAGAGACCTTGGGATAGTGTTCTGCAATTTGATTGTGGAAGATTGTCTTTCAAGAGAGGTAATGCACCTATGTATTACCTGTGTTGAGAAGTGCATGAAAACACCATCAACAAGAATCAAGAATCCCAATATTATTTTTCTTAAGAATATTTGAGACACTTTCAATTTGTTTCTTCATGCATTGATTTTTATCATTCCATATTTTTTTATAGAATGCACAAATAATCTTCTCAGCAATTGGATTACTTTGTTGAGAAGAATTATCCTTTTCTGAATTGTCAATTTTATTAGTTTTCTTACCATTCTTGTCCTTTTTAGTGTTATTTTTCTTCCCTTTTGAAGTTTGTGGCTTATCGTTCCTTGCAATTAGAGCTTGAGGCTTTTTAGAATTCAAAGAACCCATCTGAATTAACATTTCTTGTTCCCTTGTGAGATGAAAAATAAAATTATCTAGAGTGGGCATTTTCTATGATGCTCCTAGAGCACTTTAAGTAGAATAGAAAGTTGATACAAACATAAAACATTCTAGACCTAGTTTGGAAAGTATAGAAAGGATTAATTGATCCTCTTCCTTTTCAATTCCATGATCTTTTAACTGTAACTTTAAATATTTGAACTTAGTGAAAAAATCTTCTAAAGCTGAGAAACTTCTACGACTAAGACCTAAGAGTTGATTTTGCAACTCATGACTTCTAAGTTCGTCAATTTTGTCGAATAATCTATCTAAAGTATTTCAAACTTGATTGGAAGTTGTTAAATTCTCAACATGAAACAATAATTCTTAAGATAGATTTAAACAAAGAAAGCCAAATGTTTGATCATAGTTGTTGAATTTTTTTTCTTTCTCTTTGGTTGCATTAGGTTCTTTTTCCATTCCCATAGTTATCCTATATAAGCCCTTATTTTTTAGAACAAGACTAACTTTAATCTTCCAATAATGATAATGGAAAGGAGTTAGAGGTGGTATAGGAACCATAGACTCCATGATGCCTTTATTCACTTATATAGTAGTTGCAGAAAGTTGAAAAGAAGAGAGATAAAAATGCAAGTGAAGATGTGAAAGGTAACACAACCCACACAAATAGCATTTCTCTACGAAGTGTGAAATATGAACACACTAGATTTGCCCCTTGATTATGTGTCTTTCCCCCCCCCCCCAATTTATGCAATGAAAGACAAAGTGCTTATAGTCACTCTAAAACAACTTGATCAAGAATTTTATAACAACAGTGTGATATCAAGCTAGTTAGAAAGAGGACAAAAAAAGGACCACTTTTTCCAAAAGAACAAATTGATTTCAACTTAATATTGCTTACATTTTTTTGATTGAGAAAAACTATGAGTGGAAAATTTAAGCCCCTTGAGGTATAGTGTGACCAAGAGATAAAATTCCCATATGACCAAGGGCTAAGAAAAAATTTCCTCTCCTTAATGGCCATTAGTTTTAAAAAGATGTTTTCAAACCTTTTTTCCCTACCACGACTGCTATCGTGGGAGATGGTCAACCTGCATGGTCATTGACCCCTTCAATGGGCCATTTGAGGGTGAACAAGTCAGGTGACCTCTGTGTGAGGTCAATGTGGTAGAGAAGAGGCCAAAGTGCCTCTATGTGAGGCTTTGGCAGGCTTCGAGCTTTGAGCTGTAGGTGTCGACGTTGGAAGAGATGTCAAGATGCCTCAATGTGAGGCTTCGGCGCTAAGTAGACATGCCGACTACCCCCTGTATGGGCACTCGGCAGTATGGTGAGGTTGGCTACATCCAAAAAGTCCTCTCTGTGCAGAGGAACTCCATCCATGACTTTTCACAATTGCAGACACATTCTGCAATTATAATGTCTTCAATAATGCGTTTGAAGATGCAAAAAAAATTGATCTTTGTGCCATGAGACAACCTCCAAAATGCAATGAACTCACACCTGCAAGCAATGAGTCAATGGTGGCCTTGATTTCACATCCAAGCACTACCCTATGTGGGCATTTGAAGCAAACAATATACACATAGAAGTGTCAAATAATAACACAACCGAAACAAAGCAAAAATGTAGAGATGTAAACCTGATTTGCTTAACAAGCAAATAAGATTTGATTCTAACAACACTGCTTTGATACCATGTGAGAACCAAGATCGTGGAGAGGCAATCAAGCATGAGATTATAGGTAATGAAATGAAAAATTTGCATTAACAAATAACAAGTATAATTAGTAGAGGTTGCATCCCAACTCTTCATGAAATAGGATAGGTGGTGATATTCAAGGCATGAGAATAGTGTAACTACCCTAGGATAGAGGCGATGTGTCAAGTCTAGTGAAAACTATTACAAATGACTCACCAAGTTGAAAATGTCAATTGGCATGTGCTATAAGTTGCTTAACTATGATTGAGTTAGTGTTTACTCATAGAGTTATACACCAACATTTATGAAGTTGCCACTTACAATATAAAGAATCAAACAAGAATAGTATAGAGGAAAATAAAATATTAAAGGTGAGGGTTGAAACATATATATTATAAATTAATCTTTAAATATATATTTTTTAGCGTATAATAATTAAACTGTACTTATGCTATCTCTTCTAATATAGAAGTATCCATTATTTTTGTTCATCTTTTTCCATATAACATATTCACCTCCTATTTTATCAATTATAAATGACATTATAATATAGTATCATATAATATAAACATATTTTGACTAATAGTCCATTTTTTTTTTCAAATCTTTCACCTCTCTAAAATTTTAAATAATAATATATAAAAAATATATACATAATATATATAATAATTATGTCACCAAAAAGTGTAGCCTTTGATACTTTTCACTCATTTGTACCCTTTCTAATGGATTTTGGACTGAAATAACCCCTTTTCATCACCATTTAAAGGCCCCTATGACCCCTTATTATGCATCCCAAGGCTTAATTTGACTAAATATCTGATAAAATCATCATATAAACCTAATTTCTTCACTCTTAGACAATCCAACTAGCAAAAGGGTCCTTATGGGACTAGGTCACCCATTTGGGCGAATTAGTCATGTCCAGGTGGACTAGGTCAGCCAAGGTGGCAATATAGTCCCATTGGAGTTATTTTTTGGATTTTGAGCGAGAAAAGTTAGGGTTTTAGTTTGTTTATCCTTCATGTCGGCCTCACACACTCATTATTCACAACTCTTTCTCACTCACCCATCTCTCATCCACTACTCTTCTCAAGCAAGCTAGGGTTTCTTCATACTAAGTCATCAAGACATCTCTCCAAGGCATTCAATGGTTGAATCTTTGTTGCAGCTCAAGATCTCTCATCATGAAAAGGTATGAAATCCATTTGTCCTAAATTTTATGCTTTATTATCTTTTTTCTTCATTATATTTGATTATGTACAAAGGGGTTTGACCAAGGCAAACCCCCAATCCCTAACAATTAGAACTTCTCTTTCTTTCCTTGTGTGTTTGGAGATTTAGGTATTTTGGAGGGCTTAACGAATGGATTGATGACATATCTAGGGCATCTACTTGAAAAATAGGGAAAAAATATCCACAAAAGGACACCTATAGGTTGAGTTATGCGGTTCTAGATTTAGGAAATTACCAAGAGTAGAAATGTAGGTTGAGGTCTATAGTTTCCCCTTCGAATCTTCTAAAAAGGAAAAAGGGGCATTCCTACTAGTTGTGGTGACTTAGTCCTAGTGTTCTTATTTTTTAAAGATTTTTGTGGATCCAGATACCCATTTGGCTGAAATAGGCCTTAGACCAATTTCTCGAAATCACCCTAAAAAAGGATTGGGTTGCCCAGCTTGGCACAAGTGTCCCACCAGACATATAAATCACTATTTTCAAAATTTCAGAGCTCCTTCAAGTCTGCAACACACTTCCAGGTACACATTTATAGGTTTACAACTTTATGTTTTATTTTATAAGCTTTCTTAGGTCATTTAGTATAAGTCTGCATATACTTATGTGTTTTCAAACATAGTTGCACTTCTAGATTTTACATTAATAGTTGATTTCTATTTTTACCTTATAGCATCTAGGGCATTCTATATCACATACCAAACACCTTTAAGCCCCTAATATTTGAATGAACTCACCCAAAAAGCATATCATTAGGTGAAAGAGAGTCATTTCCTAATCAAGTTCTCCTATGTGAGAAACCCTAAGGGGCCTATTTGGGGAATCCTCTTTCCCTTCTTGTATATCTTTTTGGTGGTTCATTTTTGTGAACCTGACCTTCCTACCCCCTTATTGTCTGATTTGGAGTCCATCATTGTCCTAGGATTAACTTGCATTGCAATTTGCATTAGTTAAGTTGCATTTTAGGGTTTCCAATTTTTTCCTTAGTAAAAGGGCATTTAGGTTGTATTTTTTCATCTTAAATCATTGAAAAAATTTAAAAATTCTGCATTTTCATTTTATGTCTGCATCATACAACCTAGACACCATCAAAATCAAACAAAAAAAAAAGAAAATTCTTTAAAAAATCACCAAGAGGACTAAGTCGCCATCTTGGGCGACCTAGTCCCTTGAGGCCCCTGAAACTGCCATTTATAGGGTTGCAAACCTTGTTCTGGGTTTTTGTTTTCTACCTTTAACTATCTGTATCAATGGGTTGTCTTTCTATTACATGAATTTTACTTAATCTAGCTTAGATTTTCTCCTTTCATGCATTGTTTAAATTTCACTTTGCATTCACAACATTTTATTTTTAGTAAAATTAGTAAATTACATTTGTAATCTAAAAATTGGATTTCATCCTATGTATTTACATTACATTTTATGTTTACATTGCTTTGGTTACATTTTAACTAGCATTTATGACAATTAGAATTTTGCAATTTTAAATTTCAGCATTAATTCCTAAAACATTTAAATCAGATTCTTTTGAAAATAAACACAACACTCTAACAACATCACCAATAGCCACTCACACCCTTCTTAAGCCCTTTCGTCATGATGACTTGGACATGTTAGATAAAGGCCTTGATGACTTCATTTCTCCTTGCTCATCAACTAAAGATTTGCCACAAGAGGATGCAAGCATCAATAATCATGATAATCACAATTGTGCTTCTCATGATATCTCTCCCATTGGTGATGAAGGTATCTTGTTGAAAGAAGACACAATCATTGAAGATCATGATGGTCTTGCTTGTCTTCCTCCTCTTACCCCTTGTAAAGCCCTTATCACACACAAAACTAAAATCATTGTTACTACCTTTCCTAGTCTTCAATCCTCTCCTAACACCTCCCCTATATCCTATCATGCTTTAATAAATAAAGATATGTTAGTATCAAGCAACCCAATGATTGAGAGTTATAACATTATTTCTCTCCTTCCTAGTTTTCCTCACATTTGGAAGAGTCTATTTGAAAAACAAGTTCAATCATTGGTAACCATCTAATTCCTATTTATCCTTCTCTTAATGCCTATCCTATGAGTGATGGATCTACTTTACCAACTCTAATCATGCCATGTGATAGCAGTATGGTTTGTCACTTTCTAAAAATCTCTCCTCCTAGGATAAATACACAGGCAAATGAAACCTTAGATAAAAATAATGCAATCATCAAAAATCACATCAATCAACTCTCCCCTCTCTCCTAATATCTCTCATATTAGTGAAGTAGATATTATGATGGAATGAGACACTTCACCCATTGATCATTCCCTTAATTCTGATGAAGTCAATAGTGTAGAACCAAATAATTAATGTCCTGAACATATTATTTGTAGTTCTCCTACAAAATATCCTACTAAGGAAGGTATCATGGTGGAATAAAATAACAACATGGTTGCACTCTTTTCAAGAAATACTACTATGTCTTCTTTGGGTAATAGTAAGATAGTGATACCTAATTGCCCTTTCTTGGAGATACATCAAGCCAAGCCTGCTAAGGTTATGCATACACAAGTGTCCATTAGATTCCCATCTACTATTGGAACTCCTAAGAGTTCTCTAATCTTTCCTCCACCTAAGAACAACATCTCACACCACCCAAGTTACAATGGAATTCCTCACATATATGAAAAAGTATACACTATCAAAGCCAACTTTGTTGACACTTCGTTTACCCATCCACATATCATTAATTTATGCTCCTTGTCATGTAATAGTGGTTGGATCATAGCATACTCATTATTACATGTTTTGCATCCCTCGTGAGGAGCAACATTCCATCATCCATTCCAAGCTCACCTTTTTCTTGCACTAAGTGGAGGTAAGGGGTTAGTTAAACTTTTCCCTCGTATGTCCCTTTTTTATCCTCTTTGTACTAGTTGTTAACCTTTCATGAAAATATAAGATCAAGCTTGGGACATGGACGGCGTGTCTTAAGATGACTTGCATGTGACATACCATCGCCTTATTCATGATGTAGCTAATTCAGAAAAATATAACTTGGCATAGGGCTTTCCAAGTTGGCTCTCATGTCTTTCTTCTCCTATCCTTGGATAATTTAAAGCAATTTCTCATAGTAATGGTGTTAGAAACCGCTTTAAAGTGGGGGAATACATAGAAAATATATTTTTACTAAATTCCATGGCATGATTTTTCTTTCCTTGTGATGTGTCATCTCCTTGGTGGTGTCATTGGGTTTGATGTTGTGTGTAAGAGAATGTGGACTAATTAAATAGAAAATTAACACACCAAGGAGACATTATATTAAAGAAAACTAATCTAGAAAGCATGAACGCAAACTCTAAAACACCAACTTCTTCAAATTTGTCCCATTGTCCTCTATCTCTCAATAATTTGATTAAAGATGCTGGCTCTCAGTTGTGCAAACAATAGCTTTGTTGAAATGATCACTTAAGAGAATGATATTTAATGAAAGTGCATATGCATGACTAAAAGATTAAGCTATGAAATTGAAATGCTATGATGCTAAAATGCTTGATAAAACTGAAATGCGACTATAATAACTATGTATGAAAATATAGAATTTGAGGTAATTTTCAACTCACAAGAGGGCTGTATTTATAGATTTTTGAAGGCAAAAATCCCATTAGCCAGAATCAATGGTTTAGTTCAAACCCGATTGAGTTCAAACCTATTAAAATGAACGGTGAGAGATCGAGAATTTGAAAAGAAGATGGAAGTTTAAGAGACAGATGGAAAATGAAGAGACAAATGAAAGATGTGTCCATAATTAAAAATAGGTAATATTTAATTATGTGGGAAATGAAAAGCTTTTAATTAAATATTGAAAATATATAATTATGTGAGAGAAATGAAAAGCTTTTAATTAAATATTGAAAATATTTAATTATGTGAGAAAAGTGAAGAATTTAGAAAGTGTTTTAATTAAATATTGAAAATATTTAATTAAATGTGAAATGAAGAGTATCATTTAAATTTAGAATTTAAACTTGTGATAATTAATATAAATAAATTGTGAAATCTATTTAATTAATTAAGAGGAAGATAGAATTAATTAAATAAATTTATTTATTTAATTAAACTAGAAGAATTGGAAAAATAAACAATATAAATAATTAATTAAATTTATTTATATGTAGATGACTTAAGAATATTAATTAAATAATCCATATTTAATTAATTAACAGATTTGGTTAACCGTGACCATTTTTAGATGTGTACATTTTCCCCTCTTTGAAATGATGTGTTTTATGCATTGTTTCAAAGAATTTTGCCCCAGATTTTTAGAAATTACCAATGGTATATGCCCCCTTGAGAGATAGATCACATGATAAAAGAATCAACATGATTTTCGAAGGAGAAATCGTGATATAGCTCTCGAAATAGTGCTTTGTCTTAGCAAAAAAATGAATATTTTCACACCTTTTACCCCCTTAAAATGTGGAAATGGTGAAAATTTATTGTCATTTGAATAGTAACTTTTGGTAAATTTCAGAGCTCTGAGAGAGATATTCATGATGTCGATCCATTATGAGCACCACAAATTCGAGCGGGCCAGCCGGTATTAGAGACTAGCTAGGTACGGACCTCCCGTAAGTTGACCTGATCCTCTTCGTAATTTTTTTTGATGATTTTACACATTTTTTTGAAATTTTGAAATTTTTCGCATCCCAGTTTCGTGCATACGAGTCATAGTTTAGTGCATACGGTAGATAAAGTCGCACATTCAGGGTAGCACATAGATGTGAAAGAGTTGCACATAGAGTAGAATGGTGCATAGGGTACCTGTACTAGCGTATATAGATATGTTGCCTGCGTAAGATGCTAGATTGGTGCATAGGATTACTATGATAGTGCGTTTGCGTGATAGAATAGCGCATAGATGAAATAACACATAGAAAGTTTGTCTTGGAACATATAGTAGATAGAGTCATGCATTGATAGAGTTGTGCATGGCAGCTCTGTTTTAGCACATCCAGGGTTAAAGTTGCGCATACAGGGTTTAGCGCATTGATGGCCTGTTTTGGTGCATCCAGGTATTTTTCCCAAATTTGAAATTTTGAGGAACCATCAATAAAGTGCTTGATGATTGTTGCTAAATTAGACAACTTATTTTATGTTTTTGAATAACATCAATGATAAAGTAGTTTGATTTTGATAAATCTGTCTTCATACTTGAAGAACAAATAGGTCTGATAAATTTGCTTCCATGCGATATGAAAACAAATAGTAATGATAGATTTGCTTTCCCGATTGAAAGTCAAATAGATAGATATTGAGTCATGTTGACTATTAAATTTGTTTCCATGTGATATGAAAAACAAATAGTAGAAATGATTGATAAAGTTGCTTCCATGCGATATGTAAAGCAAATAGAAATTGATTGAACTTGCTTGATGTATTGATTGATTGATATATCCATTGCTGATTCATTTATATGATTGCTTGATGATGTTGTAAAGGAGGAATTTAACCTCCTCCAGACTCCAGATTAGAGAGAGATTTCCTCAAACGTGGGAGACGATTCCTCGACTGTCCCATGAGGATTTAGGAGTTATAGATCAGTGTGGTTTGAGAGCTCTGTTGAGTATCCCGCAGTATCGGGTCAATAGAGCACTACTGTCTGCTTTAGCTAAGAGGTGGCACAATGAGCATAACACCTTTCATATGCCTACTGGAGAGATTACAATGACGCCAGAGGATGTATACAAGATTCTCGGTATTCTTGTAGTTGGAGAGCTTGTGATCTATGATCACAAGGAGATCGGAGGGACCGATGTACTTAGGTGAGTCTTCTAGGATCCTCATGTCTTCGTATATGAGCTTCCCTAGAAGGAGATGGTGGAGAGATATGCCCCACTACCTTCGGTTTTAGCAGGTATGGTCGGTGGTTTACTTTGTCCTGATTGTAGAGCAAAGGGACTATTAGTCGGTTGGGGTAGGATTCTGGAGGATATGCTTCTCCATGGGACCAGATATGCAAGGGGCTCATGTATGCTTTCCCATCTATACCATGATCTTCATCAAGTTGTATATACCGATGGGAAGAGTCTCTCTTGCGGAGTTAATTTGCTACAGATATTTGCATGGGGGGATTTTTCCATCACGCGTCCCATTGTTCGGAGGGATCATTCTCTTGGGTTCCCATATGTCTATGCATACATAGGGCTGCTTGTCTAGTCGAGGCTGGGCAAGTTGGAGTATTGGCGATGCGTGTTAGATGACTTGGATACAGTCATCTGTAGACCATATGTAGATTGTGATCCATGGGAGACAGATGATTTAGAGTTTCCCTATGTTACTGTTGATGGTGTTTTTATGCACTTCACAACATAGGTAATGCATAGGTGCGTTACCTCTCTTGAAAGACAATCTTCCACAATCAAATTGTAGAACACTATCCCAAGGTCTCTCGGATGTCAGGTCTTGACAGTGCTTGGAATATTTCAGTTGTTTATGTGATTTGCTGGAATCACAAGGTGGACTTATGGATGAGTTACAAAGTGAGGAAGTTGGACCTGCAAATGGAGTTCTTAAGATGGGAAAATTGCTGAGTGTTTGCTGCAGGTTCAAACAATAGTCTGGAAATCCATTTCAACATCAGATTTAGCTTTACAATGTGCAATGAACCTTGCCTAAGGTTACTTGTTAAAAAAAAAGGAAAAAGGGCAGGGAAGAGAAAAGGTTCTTGGATCTGAAACTATGAATGAACAGTGATCATGGAGGCTGCTACAGTAGACAAACTCCCTAAACTGGGTTTTGCTTGGCCAAGAGGATCCTACAGTTACACAAAACCAGTGCAATCTTCTAAGGACTGCAGATTTTTAGTTTGCATACACACATCATGAACATGCAAGTGAACTAGGTTGCAGCAATCAAATAAATAAGCCCTGGCTAACTTTACACAGCACCTTGCCATCAACAAGTACCAAAAGTATGGGCTGGAAATTCATCAAATACTATAACAACAATCACCATTACCACTTCCATTCAAAAAAATACAACTAAAACTAACTTGGAAGGTAGAACCATGCACACATAATGAGAAAACTGAAAATTAACACCCATAGATCATGTAATGCTGCTTTCTATTGCTTCAGGATGTTTTTACAACAGCTCTCCAACCCCTACAAATGAGGGGGAGACCCCTATTTATAGTTTTCTAAAGCCCAAATGAATGGCCAGGATTGATTTACATCATGTGGATCAGATTCAATTACATTAGGGCCTCACCTACCCCACAATATTCAACAATTTAAAATAAACCTTTGTCTTTTCCCTATTCTGTCCTGTAGTGGCTAGTCACTATAGCAGTTTTGTCTTCTAGCTGATTTCCCTTTTACTATAGCTAAAACTGCCTAAAAGTTGCCTTCGATGGACTTGCAGCATTCCTCATTGGATCAAATGGTTCTATCAATGGACCCATGGTAGGCTTCTTGAAACTAGAAATGAGAGGACGAAATGTTGTTCTAGAAATGCTGTTTTGAAACGGCCGCGAGAGCATGGAACTCCGGATGGTACTTCCTGGATACAAATTTGGAATTTGAAAAGCCAAGGGAGGATAAGACCCGATTTTAGCATCTGGGTCGAAGTCTATTTTTGATTTTGAGGTGCGCTAGTATGTTCCGAAAATGTGAGTCCAAAATGCCGTTTTGCATTTGCTGTTTTGAAAATGGCTGCGAGAGCACGGAACTCCGGATTGCACTTCCTGGCTGCAAAATCCAAATTTGAAAGATCAAGGAAAGAAATGACCCAATTTTACCATCTGGGTCGAAGTCAATTTTCAATTTTGAGGAGTTCTACTATGATCCGGAAACATGAGTCTGGAATGCCGTTTTGCATTTGCTGTTTTGAAAATGGCCGCGAGAGCACAAAACTCCGGATTGCACTTCCCTATTGCAAAATTCAAATTTGAAAGGTCAAGACAAGAAACAACCCAATTTTACCATCTGGGTCGAAGTCCATTTTCAATTTTGATGAGCTCTACTATGATCCAGAAATATGAGTCCGGAATGCCATTTTGCATTTGCTGTTTTGAAAACGGCCGCGAGAGCATGGAACTCTGGATTGCACTTCCCGGCTGCAAAATTGAAATTTGAAAGGTCAAGACAAGAAACGCCCCAATTCTACCATCTGGGTCGAAGTCCATTTTCAATTTTGAGGAGTTCTACTATGATCTGGAAATATGAGTCTGGAATGCCATTTTGCATTTGCTGTTTTGAAAACGGCCGCGAGAGCACGGAACTCTGGATTGCACTTCCCGGCTATAAAATTGAAATTTGAAAGCTCAAGACAAGAAACAACCCAATTTTACCATCTGGGTCGAAGTCCATTTGAATTTTGAGGAGCTGTACTATGATCCGGAAATATGAGTCCGGAATACCGTTTTGCATTTGCTGTTTTGAAAACGGCCGCGAGAGCATGGAACTCCGGATTGCAATTATCAGATGAAAAATTGAAATTTAAATGGTCAAAACAAGAAATGACCCAATTTTACCATCTGGGTTGAAGTCCATTTTCAATTTTGAGGAGCTCTACTATGATCCGGAAACATGAGTCCGGAATGCCATTTTGCATTTTCTGTTTTGAAAACGGCTGCGAGAGCACAGAACTCCAGAATGCACTTCCCTATTGCAAAATTGAAATTTGAAAGGTCAAGGGAAGAAACCACCCAATTTTACCATCTGGGTCGAAGTCTATTTTCAATTTTGAGGAGTTCTACTATGATCCGGAAACATGAGTCCGGAATGCCATTTTGCATTTGCTGTTTTGAAAACGGCCGCGAGAGCATGGAACTCTGGATTGCACTTCTCTACTGCAAAATTGAAATTTGAAAGCTGAAGACAATAAATGACCTAATTTTACCATCTAGGTCGAAGTCCATTTTCAATTTTGAGGAGTTTTGCTATGATCCGAAAACATGAATCCGGAATGTCGTTTTGCATTTTTCGTTTTGAAAACGACCGTGAGAGCTCGGAACTCCGGATTGCACTTCCTGGCTGGAAAATTGAAATTTGAAAGTCAAGACAAGAAACAACCCAATTTTACCATCTGGGTCGAAGTCCATTTTCAATTTTGAGGAGTTCTACTATGATCCGGAAACATGAGTCCGGAATGCCGTTTTGCAATTTCTGTTTTGAAAACGGCTGCGAGAGCACGGAACTCTGGATTGCACTTCTCGGCTGCAAAATTCAAATTTGAAAGGTCAAGACAAGAAACGACCCAATTTTACCATCTGGGTCGAAGTCCATTTTCAATTTTGAGGAGTTCTACTATGATCCGAAAACATGAGTCCGGAATGCCGTTTTGGGGAAGCTATTACAGGGAAGCCGTCACAGAGAAGCTGCTGTACGAATGCTGTTTCAGGGAAGCTGTTGCAGAGAAGCTGCTTCAGGGAAGCTGTTGCAGGGAAGCTGTCGTAGGGAAGCTGCTATAGGAATGCTGTTTTAGGGAAGCTGTTGTAGGAATTTTCAAAACTTCCTAAAACTTAATAAAACCTTGTCAGTTCACTTAGGCACCACAAAAACATCCAAAATCCATAGGAAATCTATCCCCAAAGTCAAAGAATGAAGGAAAAAGCGAATCGAGTGAGTGAGCGAGGGCTAAGCCCAAAAAAAACCCAAGACTTAGCCATTTTTTATTTATGGGGCAAAATATGGTCAACCAAAAAATGAGACTTTGAAGGGCATGTTGACCAACTAGGACAACAAAATGAGGGGCACGCAAAAAGAGACAAGAGCAAAGAAGTCCGTCGGGAGCGAAAAAAGAGGGTCCCTACCTACGGTGGGGCGTGTGTGCAAAATATGCACAAAAAATGGTGACTCACTAGGGGAAATGCTCTAGAGCATTTCGATGAAAAACTGGAATCACAAACCCATAATCTCTAGTTCCGACCTTCATGCTAGGAAAAACAAGCCAAATACTCAACCAAAGGATCAAAACCACTAGTTAACCCAACCTTCAGTATTCTGAAAATCCAAGTGTGTGCAATTGCATTAATTCCCATCCTTCAGTTGGTGTAAGAACCCAAGCTCCACCAAGTTAAGCTACATAGTTTATTCTAACTCCAAAAACAATCGGGACATTGCCTCGCTACCAGTTAGGCGTCCATAGCCCCGACGAGGTTGTTGCTATGATTCTCTCGAACATTGCTCTACTGCTAGCTGGGCATCCATAGCCCTGGTAGAGTTATTCGTATACCCCTGAAAAGCTGAATTTTTTTTCTTTTGATTTTCAATATTTTATTTTTCTTTCTTTCTTTTTCTTTTTCTCTTTTCAGTTCATTTATTTCAACCCGCAAGCAATGAAGCTTACGCTCAGGGCTGAGAATCACAGTGGCGCTGGAGCAAAATTTTAGATTTTTCACTTAACTAGACTTCACAAGGGACCTACAGTGACCGTTAGATCCTTAAAATTTGTGAGAGATATAAGATTCTAGAATACTTTAGAATTAGACTGACCAATGACTTATCCACTTTGAATCAAACATCTAGATTGCTTGACACTAACATAAGATCCTCACCATCCACTCTGAAAACTTGATTAGAGTTTGACAAAGAAATACATAGAACAACCCCAGGAAAGAAGAATGGTTGTTGCGCGCACAAATGCACCCAGCCAAAAGCAGAGGGACCCCAAACAAAGCAGCAGCAAAGCGAGAGCAAACAAAAGAAAATAAAAGAAAACACCAAAACCAACCAAAGCAGGACAACGAAGAAACTACTCTAAAGCAAGAAACCTACACTACTCAAAATGAGTTATGTACAAAGATATTTACAAAGAACTATGTTTGAAGAAGGCCAAATGAAACTCATGCTCGGTGGATTTTGTAATGCATGTACAAGCAAACGAGCAATAGTTATAGTTCTCAACCATGTAGATTTATCCTTATGTTTAGAGAAAATAAATTCAAGATTACAGCATTCATATCCAGTCACCCGATCAAGGAAAATCAACAATTGGGGAGGCTCGCTAAACCCATGGTTAATCCATAAGCACGTCCGTTTTTCCTCATTCCCATAATCAAAATGATAAGTGCAGCTATAAAAATTAATAGGAGGAAGGAAGGATAGAACCTGGATTTCATCACATGGAGGTGGCAGCATTTGACAATCAAGAGCAAGCACTACATCGTCAGTCTTTGCATCAGCAACCTCGGGCGGGCATGGTGGAGGGTGCAACACTTCAGGAATCAAGCCCACACAAGGTAGGGAGAATGAGGTAGCAAGCATTTCTTCCACATCTTGTGTGGGATTAGTAGTCCCCCTTGGCAGTTCTTCAAAAAGAAGTACTTCATCTCGTTGACCTTCTACAAATCAAGCGTCCACATGATTGCTATCCCCAAAAGGAAACGCGTTATCCCATCTCCTTTCCCAAGTATCGACCTTATCTTCATGATGCTCAGTGTCATGGGATGATGACATGTACAAATCTATCCAATTGTAGCCATCTGAATATGAAGGAGGATCAACAATGATCATGGCAGAAGGACTCCAAGTTGCATCTTGTAGTTGACCGGGTGCTTCATCTTTGTTGGCAGCTATCTCAGCACCCCCGCCTTTGTCTTCTTCTCTTTCTTGTTCATGCATTTCATCATGATGCTCACTCATTTCCCCTTGTTCACTATCGCTATAAATGGAGAAGGAACCCCTCTCCCAATCTGGAAACTCTAGTGCATCAACATTCAGAGGCTCACGGAGTATGTCTCCATCGCTACTATCTTCTGGGATGTGCTCTTCCTCGGCATGAGAATACCTCCACAACACGTCTCCCAATGGAAATAAGTCATCAATTGATGGCACCTCATCAAGGGGACCAAAATCCACCATGCAATCTCCCTCCAAGGACTCGCCATGAAGCCCATCGTCAATGGTGCACAAATGTTCTTCAAGAGGAAGAAATTCTTGATGATTGGTGGACTGCATTCCTGTTTGATCTACTTCATCACTTGGAAGCTCAAGACTATATTGTTGTCCTTCCTTTATTTTTGTTCCAACATCCTCTTGATGACTGCCCCTAACTGAGACATTACTTGGCTCGGGCTCTTGATCTTCACATTCCATCTGGGCAGCAAGTAGAGGATGTGGTGTACTCAGCTGCCTTGCTTGTTCTCTGACTTGCTTCATGGCTTCTTGGCACAGCCCGCATGTGAACTCAGAGTGGGATGAATCATGGAGCCTGCACCAATTCGGCAGTAGTAGCACTTCCAAATCCAATTGGTATTTTAGCTCTGACCAATCCTTTGCTAATCTAGAGACGAGCTGGTCATATCTTTCTGCTACTGGGTTCTCATCATCACTTTCTGTTGTCTCGAGGCTGTCAACCTCTTCCTCTTGCTGATATTCAACATTTTCATTAGCTGCCCCAACATACACTGCTGCAAGATTGATTGAATGATCCTCAACTGCCAATGGCTCCTCTTCTTGAGTAGAGGATTACCCCTCACTAGCAAAGGAGAGGCTTTCCAACTCCATTCTTAGTGAACCTTCACCAAATCCTTTTGCTGTCCCCAGAAAATCAGCTTCTCCTTCTTGACTTTCAGCTTCAATGTTTGCTATCCCAGCACTAATTTGTGGCAGATTTCCTATTTTATCTTGAAGGTGTTGTCCTCTAGATGCTGATAGATTTTCTACCATGTGGGATGACTCATTCTCCTTGACAGTTGGCTACTCCAACTTGTTCAAATTTCCTTTGACTTGGGTGATGATGCTTGGACATGACAGACAGGTAAATTCTGAATGTGGTGCATTGCGAAATCTGCACCAACTTGACATTAGTACTTCCTCAAATATTGGTCCGTCTTTGTTGCTTAAACACTCTTGGATCAGCTCTTCAAATGCCTTGGCTGCCATGGTTGTCAATTCTTCCTCTGGATCTGCAAGAACTAAAGGTTGATATATTTCCCAAAAGGGAATCTCTCCTTGCAAGACCCTTTCAATTCTGCCCAAAAAGGTTAGACACTCCAATTCATTGTTCCTACAAGTGTAATGAATCCTACACTTATCCGCCAATGCAAATTGCTGCAATGGTCTCTTCAATCTCCTATTTAAATTTGCATGTAGCTGAGCGATGCTGATTTGCACATGCTGCTCCATTTCAACTCAGCTTCTTTTTTGCCTTCAAAATTTTTTTTTGTACTTTATGCTTCAGCATTAAAAAAGATCTCTCTATCTCAGATTTCTTCTTTGATAGTGCTCTTATCGATTTCCAACTTTCATCTTTGTAGCCTCAACATGTCCGCCCTCCCTCTAGTGCTAGTTCTATTGATGGTCGATAGGAGGAGAAGGGCGTGAAATGAATGAAGTAATGTTCTTGTTCTGCCCTCCTTCTAGCGCCAGTTCTGTTGATGGTCGATAGGAGGAGAAGGGCGTGAAATGAATGAAGCAATGTCCTTGTTCTGCCCTCCTTCTAGCGCCAGTTCTATTGATGGTGTTTTTATGCACTTCACAACACAAGTAATGCATAGGTGCGTTACCTCTCTTGAAAGACAATCTTCCACAATCAAATTGCAGAACACTATCCCAAGGTCTCTCGAATGTCAGGTCTTGACAGTGCTTGGAATATTTTAGTTGTTTATGTGATTTGCTGGAATCACAAGGTGGACTTACGAATGAGTTACAAAGTGAGGAAGTTAGATCTGCAAATGGAGTTCTTAAGATGGGAAAATTGCTGAGTGTTTGCTGCAGGTTCAAATAGCAGTCTGGAACTCCATTTCAACATCAGATTTAGCTTTACAATGTGCAATGAACCTTGCCTAAGGTTACTTATTTAAAAAAAAAGAAAAAGGGCAGGGAAGAGAAAAGGTTCTTGGATCTAAAACTATGAATGAATAGTGATCATGGAGGTTGCTACAGTAGACAAACTCTCTAAACTGGGTTTTGCTTGGCCAAGAGGATCCTACAGTTACACAAAACCAGTGCAATCTTCTAAGGACTCCAGATTTTCAGTTTGCATACACACATCATGAACATGCAAGTCAACTAGGTTGCAGCAATCAAATAAATAAGCCCAGGCTAACTTTACACAACAGCTTGCCATCAATAAGTACCAAAAATATGGGCCGGAAATTCATCAAATATTGTAACAGCAATCACCATTACCATTTCTATTCAAGAAAATACAACTAAAACTAACTTGGAAGGTAGAACCATGCACACATAATGAGCAAACTCAAAAGTAACACCCATAGATCATGCAATGTTGCTTTCTATTGCTTCAGGATGTTTTTACAACAGCTTTCCAACCCCTACAAATGAGAAGGAGACCCCTATTTATAGTTTTCTAAAGCCCAAATGAATGGCCAGGATTGATTTACATCATGTGGATCAGATTCAATTACATTAGGGCCTCACCTACCCCACAATATTTAACAATTTAAAATAAACCTTTGTCTTTTCCGTATTCTATCCTGTAGTGGCTAGTCACTGTAGTAGTTTTGTCTTCTAGCTGATTTCTCTTTTACTGTAGCTAAAACTGCCTAAAATTTTCCTTCTTCTTGATGGACTTACAACATTCCTCATTGGATCAAATGGTTCTGTCAATGGACCCATGGTAGGCTTCTTGAACCCAGAAATGAGAGGCCGAAATGCTGTTCTAGAAATACTATTTTGAAACGACTGCGAGAGCATGGAACACTGGATGGTACTTCCCGGATGCAAATTTGGAATTTGAAAAGCCAAGGGAGGATAAGACCCCATTTTAGCATCTGGGTCGAAGTCCATTTTCAATTTTGAGGAGCTCTACTATGATCCGAAAACATGAGTCTGGAATGCCGTTTTGCATTTGTTGTTTTGAAAACGGCCGCGAGAGCACGGAACTCCAGATTGCACTTCCTAGCTGCAAAATTGAAATTTGAAAGGTAAAGACAAGAAACGACCCAATTATACCATCTGGGTCGAAGTCCGTTTTCAATTTTGGGGAGTTCTACTATGATCCAAAAATATGAGTCCGGAATGCCGTTTTGCATTTGCTATTTTGAAAACAGCCGCGAGAGCATGAAACTCTGGATTGCACTTTCCTACTGTAGAATTGAAATTTGAAAGGTCAAGACAAGAAACGACACAATTTTACCATCTGGGTCGAAGTCCATTTTCAATTTTGAGGAGTTTTACTATGATTTGGAAACATGAGTCCAGAATGCCGTTTTGCATTTACTGTTTCGAAAACGGCCGCGAGAGAATGGAACTCTAGATTGCACTTTGTGGTTGCAAAATTTAAATTTGAAAGGTTAGGACAAGAAACGACCCAATTTTACCATCTGGGTCGAAGTCCGTTTTCAATTTTGAGGAGTTCTACTATGATCTGGAAACATGAGTCCGGAATGCCATTTTGCATTTGCTGTTTTGAAAACGGCCGTGAGAGCATGGAACTCCAGATTGCACTTCCTGGCTGCAAAATTGAAATTTGAAAGGTCAATACAAGAAACAACCCAATTTGACCATCTGGGTCGAAGTCCATTTTCAATTTTGAGGAGTTCTACTATGATCCAGAAACATGAGACCAGAATGCCGTTTTGCATTTTTTGTTTTGAAAACGGTTGCAAGAGCACGGAACTCCGGATTGCACTTCCCAGCTACAAAATTGAAATTTGAAAGGTCAAGGCAAGAAATGACCCAATTTTACCATCTGGGTCGAAGTCTATTTTTAATTTTGAGGAGTTCTACTATGATCTAGAAACATGAGTCCGGAATGCCATTTTGCATTTGCTGTTTTGAAAACGGCCGCGAGAGCATGAAACTCCGGATTGCACTTCCCAGCTGCAAAATTAAAACTTGAAAGGTCAAGACAAGAAACGACCCAATTCTACCATCTGGGTCAAAGTCCATTTTCAATTTTGAGGAGTTCTACTATGATCCGGAAACATGAGTCCGGAATGCCGTTTTGGGGAAGCCGTCGCAGGGAAGCTGCTGCAAGAATGTTGTTTCAGGGAAGCTGTTGCAAGGAAGCTGTTGCAGGGAAGCTGCTTCAGGGAAGCCATTGCAGGGAAGCCGTTGCAGGGAAGCTGTCGCAGGGAAGCTACTGTAGGAATGCTATTTCAGGGAAGCTATTGCAGGAATTTTTGAAACTTCCTAAAACTTAATAAAACCTTGTCAGTTCACTTAGGCATCACAAAAACATCCAAAATCCATAAGAAATCTATCCCCAAAGTCAAAGAATGAAGGAAAAAGAAAATCGAGCGAGTGAGCGAGGGCTAAGCCCAAAAAAAACCCAAGACTTAGCCATTTTTTATTTATGGGGCAAAATATGATCAACCAAAAAATGAGACTTTGAAGGGCATGTTGACCAACTAGGACAGCAAAATGAGGGGCATGCAAAAAGAGACAAGAGCAAAGAAGTCCATCGGGAGCAAAAAAAGAGGGTCCCTGCCTACGGTGGGGCGTGTGTGCAAAATATGCACAACAGTTTCGAGATCCAAATATCTGATTGGGGCAATTTCTAGTGATGAGAGTCTTGAGATAGCTTAGGATAGTGTAGATGATGTCACAGGGTTCGGCACATTATGTCAGATGTCGGGAGGATATACCAAAGTGGGGTCCTACTATGACCATAAAGGTGGCCCGAGCAAAGTATTTTGAGTTACAGGTAGCTTAGTGGGCCATGCATCCGGAGGTTACAAATGCAGGGATGACAGATGAGTATGCAGCATATTTTTATACACATCCCTTTTAAAGGTTTACTAGTCCAGACGAGCCTGCCCCATTGATGGGAGGACTAGTGATTCGGCGAAGGTGAGAGCAGGCACAGGCAGCAGCAGGGCAGCCAGTAGGAGAGGCTCTGATAGGGGCAAAGGATGTTGCAGCCATGGACATTGATGAGGGGGGAGATGAGGAGGATGATTCAGGCAGTAAGGAGGATAGCAGTGATGATAGCAGAGGTGACGAAGGTGGTGGGGGCAGAGGACAAAGATATTTCCTTGATGTGCCCTTTAGGTTGAGGCCATGAACCTCGAGAGTAGTGGATCAGCTAAGTACTTCGGCTCCACGGATTATTATTAGGGCTCCCTCATAGGGACAGATTGATGCTTTGCAGGCAGAGGTTCAGACTCTTCGGAGTCAGTTAGTAGAGGCTCAGGGGAAGATCAGTTAGTTGCAGGCACAGATTGCATAGCCGCCATCTCTTGACCCACAAGTAGCGCAGCTTATGGATAAGAGGGACAGCTTCAGAGAGAGATGTGTATAGGCTGAGGGGGTAGCTGAGAGACTTCTCAAATTAATGGAGAGCACCTTGATTGGAGAGTTTGTTGTAGAGAGACTAGAGACTGCTTGGGAGGTGGAGTATTATAGGATGACGTATTTCAAGGCAGTATCACCCGAGAGGAGGATTGCCTTCACACAGTCGGGTACTTGTACTCAAACCCATTTTTGCAGCCATTCTAGGAGTGTGGTTCATCCAGTCAGATGAGAGATCAGAACTTTCGGGAGCAGAGATCCATCAAGACCTACTACCTCAGAAGGTAGCAGTAGCCATGTGCTCTGACTAGATGTTCCTCAGTGAGGGAAATTTTGTACACATTTATGCCATTGTATTTGATATATCTTTTCGAAACATTTGATATCCTTGTATTTTTGGATATTTTTTTGATGAGATTTATGAGATACAGTGGTGATTTGATTATGTATGTGTTATGGATGATTTATGCTCATGTGATGGACGCATGTTTATTTCTATATGCTATGTTATGTATGATTTTTGTGATGTATGATGATGTAAATGATTTTCTTTTATTTCATGTCAGATGTGTTGTGATGAAATGTTTCTGATATGTTAATATATGATGGAATGTAAAGTGATTTTTCTTTTATAATGTATGTAATGGATGCAAGAAGTAAGATGTAATGGTGAATGCTTTTTTTTTTAATGATGTGGAAATGATATGATGTAATGATTAAAATGGAAATGGATAAATGATATGATTTATTTAATGAATGCCATGACATGGATAATGATGTAATGTGATAATAATGATAATGCCATAATTGGTTAACTAATAATGCATGATGTAATAGAAATGAACATGATATCCTAACTGATGAAAATAAATGAAATGGGTGCGACCTTAATATGTATGTGATATGGTGTGTATGCAAGTGGAAATATTAATGTGATGAAGTGATAATATGAGATGAGTTATGAATAAATTATGCAATTAATATGAATATGATGAACTAATAATAAAATGATGATTTGAATTCATGAATAATGATAATGAAGGATGGTGAAATGATGTGAATGATAACGAAATGAGATGCAAAAAATGTCCAGTAATACTCAACCGTTGTCTAAAAAGATATTCAAGAATGTGGCTAGCCCTGAAAAATCTATTTAAAAAGCCCTCGAAATGTAAATGAAGTATGCAGTCCTAAAATGTAATAATGAATTATGCAATCCTAAATGTATTAATGAACCATTCTCCTTGTTTCCATTTCATGTTGTGTTTAGTTTTCATCATTGAGCCTTTTGATATGTTGAAAGTTAGTATAAGCATCAAAGGGTATGTTAGCACCAATGATTACCTGAGTACCGCTTTCATGGTATTTGATATAGCAAGTTAATACAAGCATCGAAGTATAATTGAAAAAAGATGACCTGAGTATTGCTTGCATAAATAGACAAAATTTAATCATTTTCCTATGTCAATTTTGAAATGTCATCAATGATACATTGTAGAGCACGTCCCATGACCAATTTTCACCATACTAATGATTACCTTATAGACAACAAGTAAAGAAAAATCATACTTCTTCCTTGTGATTCTAGTTTAATACATCATGGAACCACTCCAAAGATATGATGTTATCAAATATCAAAACAACAATTTGCAACTTATTCTTTTAAGTTTGTCATTCATTTTATTTAGATTAAGGTCATCCAATTTGTTTTAATCACCTATCAAAATAGTCATGTAAGCTCACTTTAATTTGGACAAGACTATTGTTTTTGATATTCTGATTCTAGACACATGCTACCGTTTTGCCTACTAGAAAAGCTCCAAGAAGCGAACTGCCCCCTAGTGACCTTGTACTCTGAATCCTGCTAGACACAACTACTGCTAAGGATAACCCTCAAATCATCAAGCCATGATGAGATCCTTGTCATTTCAGGGAGATGATGTGATGCGAATGCGATGGTGAGGTGTGTGTGTGATGCCGATGATAAGATGGATATGCAAAGTGAATCCTAATAGATGAGAGAGCAAAATAAAATCACAAACAATGCTTGTTTGCCAGGTTTTCACCATTTGTTTTTATTGCCTTTTTTCTTGATTTTATGATTTTTTTGCTATTACCAAGATGCCTATTTGCCAGGTTTTCATCAAGGCAATGTTTTTTTTTTTTTTTTCAGGACTTTTTATATTGTTTTTGATATTTTCTCAGGCGTAGAACCTCTTCAGATGAATGCTATTGGTTGGATCTTCAAATAGATCCCCTTTTGCTATTGAAAATTGATATGCCTTTGATCCGTATGCTACAACAATAACGAACGGGCCCAACCAATTAGGTTCGAACTTGCCTTTCTTTTCCTTATCATGTTGATTGCGAGGGTTTTCTCTGAGAACCAAATCACCTACCTAAAAAAGTTTGTGGTTTGACTGTGATTGTAGCTATGGGACATAACTTGTTGATATCCCTTCAATTGATTAACTGCAGTTTGACACTGTTCATCAAGCAGTTCTAGCTCTTGCAATCTTGATACTCGATAATCTTCATCATTGATTAACCCTTTGAGTGATACTCGAAGTGAAGGAATCTCAATTTCTAGTGGTAGAATATCTTTTTCTCCATAGACCAAAGCATAAGGAGTAGCTCTTATCAGTGTGTGAATGCTTGTTCTGTATGCCCATAATGCTGAACTCAATTGGACATGCCAATCACGACCGACTTCATTCACTATTTTCTTCAAAATCTTGAGAATTGTTTTATTTAAAGCTTCCACTTGACCATTCCCTTGTGGATAGTACAGTGTAGATAAACTGTGTTGGATGCAAAATATTTCACATAGCTCATCTACATCCTGATTTTTAAAGGGTCTTCCATTGTCTGTGATAATGGAGTTGGGAATACCATATCGACAAATGATATAGTTTAAAATGAATGAAGATATTTGTTTGCCAGTAATAGTTGTGAGGGGAACAACTTCAATCCACTTAGTGAAATACTCGGTGGCTGTAATGATGAATTTATGTCCATTTGAAGAGGATGGGTGTATCTTAACAACCAGATCCAATCCCCACTGAGCGAAAGGCCATTTTGTGGTGAAAGGTTGTAATTCATGCGCAGGAGCATGGATAAGATTTCTGTGAATTTGACATTTTGCACATTTCTTCACAAAGATGAATGATTCCTTCTCCATGGTTGGCCAGTAGTACCCTAATCTTACAATTTTCTTTGCTAAGGTTAGTCCACTTGAATGTGTCCCACAAATTCCACCATGTACCTCTTGTAAGGCCTTTTCTGATTCATCACATTCAAGACATCTAAGGAGGGTACCATCCAGGCCATGCCGGTATAAGACATCAACAATTAAGGTGTAATGGGATGATTGACAGATGAAATTTCTTTTCTGATAACTAGACAAGTCTAAGGGTAAAGTAGTATCTTTTAGGTAAGTGTAAATTTTACCATATAAGGGAGAGTCAAAACTCGTCAGATGGCAAATGATTTGAGTTTCAGGATTGTCATGGGCAGGAGAAAACAATTGTTCCACCAGGAAATCATATCATTTTTGATTCTCTGACAACTGGATTAGAGAGGTGATTGTAGCCATAGCATCTATTGCTTTATTATCAATGCACAGAATCTGTATGAACTTGATATTAACAAAGTATTTCTTGAGATCTTCCACAATTCTTTTGTAAGGTATCAACTTGTCATCTTTAGTGTGATATTCGTCGTTGATTTGATTTATAACAAGTTGTGAATAACCAAAACATTGAAGTTATGTGATTTTCCAGTCTACTGCAATTCTTATGCCGATTATCAATGCCTCATACTCAACTATGTTGTTTGTGCAAGGAAACATTAGCCGATAAGATTTTTTGATTGTATGTCCTTGAGGTGTAATAAAAATAATCCCTTCTCCTAAACCATGTTGAGTGTACGAACCATCAAAGTAGAGTGCCCATGACTGCTGGATATCTATTGTGAATACATCGGCATCAGGAAAATCAACATGTATTGGGTGTTCTATTGGTATTGGTGCTTCTGCTAATTGATCTGCAATTACTTGTCCCTTTATAGATTTTTGATCCACTTAATGAATATTAAATTCTCTTAGGATCGTAACCCATTTAGCCAACCTGCCAATTAAGGTTGCCTTACTTAGAAGATATTTGAGTGGGTCAATATTAGCCACAAGCTTTACTATATCAGTTAGCATGTAGTGTCGTAACTTTTGAGAAGTGAACACCACTGCTAAACAAGGTTTTTCAATGAAGGTATAATTTAGCTCGTGACTTGTTAGGGTTCGACTGATGTAATAAATGGCTCGTTATTTTCTTGAGTTGTCTTCTTGTGCCAATAATGCTCCTAAAGACACTTTTGTGGCAGCAATATATAATATGAGAGGCGCACCTTGTACTGGTGGATTCATGAGATACTACTTTATCTGATCAAATGTTGCTTCGCATTCATACTCCCACTTGAATGGAACATTCTTGTGTAAGAGATGTGTAAATGGTAAAATTTTATCCGCTAGTTGAGCAATGAATCTTCGAATGGATTGTAACCATCCCTACAAAGAGCATAGTTGACTAATGTTCCTTGGTGGTGGCATATCAAGAATTGCTTGTACCTTAGCTGGATCCACTCCAATTCCCTTTTCTGATACAATGTATCCTAATAACTTTCCAAATTTCACTCCAGAGACACATTTCTCTGGATTAAGTCTTACTTTGAATTGTTTCATTCTTTTGAAAATTTTAGATAAGATATTGATGTGTCCTTCTCTAGTGTTAGACTTGGCAAGAATATCATCAACATAATCCTCCATGAATGTATGCATCATATCATGAAAAATTGTTTTCATTGCTCGTTGGTATGTAGCTCATGCATTTTTCAATCCAAATGGCATTGTGTTCCAACAATAGCTACCCCAAGGACATGTGAATGTTGTTTTATCCTAATCTTCTGGTGCAATCTTTATTTGATTGTATCTTGAAAATCTATCCATTAATGAGTACATTGCATGTCCAACAGTCAAATCAACAATCATTTCTATGTTTGGCAAGGGAAATTCATCTTTGGGACATGCTTTGTTCAAATCCCTGAAATCTGTACAAATTCTAATCCTTCTATTTGGCTTTGAAATAGGTACGATATTGGAGATCCATTTTGCATAGTCTATAGATCGAATGAATCCAACATCTAAAAGTTTCTTTAATTCCTCTTTAACCAACAATGCAACATGTGGATGCATTTTTCTGAGCTTTTGTTTTATAGGTTTTGCCCTCGGTATGATAGAAAAATGATGCATGATGAGGTTCAAATCCAATCCAGGCATATCCACATAGGACCATGCAAAATTGATTTGATTATTCTTGAGAAATTTTGTGAATCTAGGTACTTCTTTGTCTATCAGAGATGCAGCAAGTTGCAAAACCTTGGGCTGTCTTGTAGTACCTATATTAAGTGCCTCTGTTGGTTTGATTAGAATGGAAGATATTTCCTAATAATGCTCTAGAAGAGCATCAAGTTTCCCATCCTCTGGCGCCTTTGAAAGGTTTTCATGATTGGATACGCTTTTTTATTTTTCTCTTTTCTTGATCTAATACTGCCTTTGTTAGGTTTTCACCATTATTTTTCTTTTATATTATTTATTTCATAGCTGAGAAACTTGGCACTTTCCTATCGGAAACTCTAATCTTGTGATTCCCTGGTGGAACTTTTTTTTGGTTGGGATGAAGAAAGAAATTTTATGATGGTTTTGTCATTAGGAAAATTTGGGACATCAATGGGTGCGATTTGTTCCCAATCAATGATTTCAGGATAGACCAAAGGTAATGGATCATTAGGATGAGTAAGGTCATTGGCCGTTAGGGTCATGATGTTATTGTCAACATCATTATGGGGGAGGTCTAAGATGTCATCCTCCTCAGAATGATCTGTCTCACTTTGAATCGAATTGGTCTCACTAGAGTCATGATCACTTTGTAGGAAATAATCAAGCGGAGGCCTTGAACTTCCCCTTGTGAGAATTTGTGTATGACGTCCACCCTTTTCTCAAAGATATATGTATTGTTAGAGAATTTGTCCCATTCATATTCATTGGAGTTTGTGTTAGAATTGTCTGCTTGAATTCTCAAAATTGTTTTAGCTAGCTCCTCATTTGATGGCCTTTGTGTTACTTCTTCCTTAATATCTTCACCATATCCTAACCCCATCTTATCTTTTGGGTGCATTGCTTTTAATTGGACAGGATCAACAATACCCTCTTTCCTTTTACCTAGAGGGCCATTTCCTTCATAACCCATTTGTTGCATGATAGCATAACCTTTTCCATATTGTTTTGTGGGTAACTTGATATGTTGTACGAATTCTTCTTTATCTTTATAGAGCCGATCAAGAATAGCTCTATCTTCTACTTCAGGTTCTTTGATAAATATCCCATTAAACTTGATGATGAGGGCTGAAGTTGAGGCTAAAATTGACCATGGGATCTTGGGGATAGGGGTAGATTAGAGAGAGATAAAGAATATTCTCCCACCCCATTATCTTTCAATTTTAACTTGGTGCCAAAATTGCTTATCATTTCTTGCACTTGTTCTTTGTATTTGGAGGTAGATATGGCCAAGGCCTCTCTATTATGTGGGACAAGTGTGTCCTGAGTTGCTCTTAGATTAGAACAAGTTTGATTGCTAATGTGATCAATGGGTATTGTTACTTCATGTCAATCATATGGAAAATTCAAACATTGATGATAAGTAGATAGAATTTCTTGCATGTCCTGGATCCAATAGTATGTTATAGGTTAGATCCCGATTGAGAACCTGATAAAAGGTATTTTTCATAATGGGTCCCACTCTGATTGGTAGCATGATGAGACTTTTGGAAGTCCTTTCCTCATCATTATAGGACTTGATTGTAATTTTCCTCCATGGATCTATAGAGTCTGTTGAATATCCCAAAGCTAGGACCAATTTCAAATTACAAATGTTTAATCCGGCTCCCCCATCTATGAGGACACATCTAATGCGAGCTTTGTGAGCCATGACTTCTAAATAAAGTGATGAATTATGTGGATGGGTTATGGATGAGTCATCTTTTTCAAAAAAAGATAAACATGTGTAGGAGGACAAGTGTCCTACCATGGCTTGAAATTTATTGATATCTAGATCAGGGGATATAGTTGTATCAACAAGGGCCTTTTCTAGAATGTCCTTATGTGTAGGTGATAACTTTAAAAGCTCCAATATAGAAATTTGGGCTGATGTTTTTCATAGTTGATCAACCAAATTGTATTGACTTGGAGGGGGAATTGCTGCTTTAGATGAGGTGCCTTTGACAATGATTTTGGCTTGTCCCCTTGTTGTAGCATTGACCTCTTGATAGTCTTTCTTACCTTTGATTTAGATAATGTTGATTTGAGGATCATCAGTATAAATATGATTGATAATGATGTCGTGGATGTTATTAACATTCTTGCCCTTGTCACCCGAGGATTCTCCTTTTTGATATTTAGGGAGGGGATCCTTGAATTCTTGATGGTCATTATTGGCATTATGTCCCTCAACCGTGATGGTACGGTTATCAATCAAATCTTGAAAAATATTCTTTAACCCTTGGCAATTGTTTGTTTTATGACCTTTGCACCTATGATAATCACAGAAGTGTGAGTCATTCCACGATGGCAGTTTAACTCGAGGCTCATAGTATCTTTGTGGTGGTAATGTAATAGCATTTTGATTCAATAATTCTTTGAGAATGGATTCCAAAGATTGGCCCAAGGGAGTGAAACTTCGTCAACTCGAAAAATATGATGATCTGGGCACATTTGAATTTTGATTATTTCCAAAATTATTTCCATGATTATTAGTTGTGTTTCTTTGATTGGAAACATTGCCTTGGTTATTATAATTTCCAGCATTATTTCTACGTTGAACACCTGACACATTAAGGACGGTAGGCTTTGTATTCATGTTGTTAGCATCTACTACCCATCATTCACAACATTTTTATTTCAAGTCCAAAATCGTGACTTGTCATTATTGTGATTATGGTTGTTGTTGTTGTTGTTGTATGAATTTGAACCCTCTTTATCATTTTTAGAACTCCCCACTTGATCAAAGCACCTTCAATAGTAATTATGTTTTTAGTCAATTTTTCAAATGGACAGTGAAGGTTTAGTTTGTAACTCATTTCTTGATTAAGACTATCGATGAAGATCTCCATCTTTTCCTTTTCAGGAACAAGACGAGAGTATCTAGAAAACACCCTTCTCCACCTTTATAAAAATGTAGTGAAAGATTCCCCTACTTTTTGTTTTACCTTACAAAGATCAAGAATGGTTATCTGATGTTGGATGTTGTAGGAGTATTGCGATATAAACTTGTTTATTTACTCCTCAAAGGTTTTGATGGGGGGAGTGATCTTTGAAAGCCTCTCCATGGATTGTCGACCCAGGCTTTGTAGAAACAACCACATTAAGTAGGTATCATCATGAGCAAATTCTAAGCTCATATTTCAGAAGTCCCTTACATGCTCAATGTGTTCATTTTTCCCATTGTACCTATCAAACTTAGGGATTTCACAATGTTTTGGAAAAGGAATCATTTGAAGACTCCTATTGAATGGATAAGGACATATTTCATCCAAAAAATACTTCTTTGTTGTACCCCATTGCATCTCTTCTATTTTCCCTTGTAATTCCTTTATCTGTTGAGTAAGGGAACCAAAATCATTGAAAGGAATTTCAGGATCCTCTATAATCCCTTTTGTGTCAAAATCAGCAGGTAACTTAGCTCCTTGATTAGCTAATGAAAGGAAATATCTTTCCTTGTTTCGTTCTAAAATCCTTTCCATAAGAGTATGGAATTAGGGATCCTGTTTTGCCTCTTGGAGATTTTCTTCTGTTATCTCTTCAGTATTTGAACTATGCCAAAGAATTTCTTCCCTCTCACTATTATCACCCATTCCACTTACTATTCTTTCATCTTTCTTTATGTGCTTTTGAGATCTCGTGACAGAAGGCATAAATGTTACTCAAATTCTACTAAGCTTGATCAAAGGGATGAAATAGTGCAATGGTGATGGTTATGAAAGTCACTATAGAATGAAGATTCTATGACTTAAAGGATTTTTAATCTTTAGCTTGTGATTCTCTGATTGAAAGGATGAAAATCCTGTTTACAGGAATTAAACCAAAGATCAAAAATAAAAATTATTTTGCACTTTGCGTGGTTTGATCAAAACTTTGTAAAAAAATATTTGATGGATGCCTAATGTGCTTGAGCTCTTTATTGCAGAATTTGACTAGGACAAGTAGTGTAAGTAATTTTAGGTTGGGGGATATAAGAAGAATAAATACGCTGACTGTGGTTGTGCCTTTGAGAAAGGGCTCTTCTTTGAAACAAAGCTCTTGAGTACAAAGGTTCTACAACATAATCATCAGTGAAACCTCTAATATAGTCATGATATTGGTGAATAAAGGTTTTGTGTTCAAGCAGGACCTTCCAACTTTGGTATAGAAATTTCCTCTTCTTCAATATCTTCTTATAACTGAGAGACTTCTTGGGCTTTCTAATCTTTATTTCTAGAGATTTTTTAGCAAAGGTTGCAGAATTCCAAACTCTGAGCATGGGAAAGACTAGACTGAAAAGACTTGATTTTTGAAAATAAAAAAATTGTCTAGGCTCAGAAAATAGATGCGCCAAAAAAGACACTGAATGCGCCAAAACAGAGTTCTTATGCACTAAAATAGTTACTGGATGCGCCAAAACAGAGCATGGATGCACCAAATAAGAGCATGAATTCATCGAAAACAAAGCATGGATGTGCCGAAACATAGCGTCAATGCGCCGAAACAGAGTGGCAATGCACCAAAACAGAGTAGCAATGCACCGAAACAAAGGAGCAATGCGCTGAAATAGAGCAGAAATGCGCTGAAACAGATCAGCAATATGTCGAAACAAAGCAGCAATGCACCGAAATAGAGTAGCAATGCGCTAAACTAACTGCTAAACCTCTGAGATAGACATGTTTGGACAGTTTCGATATTTTTGGATGATCTTAATCTGATTTAAATGTGAAAAACACAACATAGAGAAGCAAACAGTTGTTTTATTAATCCTAAAATCTAAACAAAGAGTGTATGTTCTTGAGATTTTCATAGGTTTTGAACAAGATAAGAAATTTAGTTAGACTCACTCTTAATTTGTCAAATAGGTCATCATAGTAACCACAAGCCACAGCTTAAAATCATGTCGACTCACACAACCATGTCACCCCCTAGACGATGCCCGTGTTTTTGTCTTTTCCAGGTGCGTACTCAAAGTGACGGAAGTGGATACTGAATCCCTTGAGCAAACAATCTGTGGCGACTATATGGTGAGTGTCTTGGGGGAATATT
>CM021100.1:51658637-51684165 GCA_007115665.2 Sequoiadendron giganteum | reverse complement strand
CAACCTGTATCCATAGAATTAGACCTTGAATCCTCAAAAAGCATCAAGAGACTAGGTCACAACTATTGGTGACCTTGTCCCTGTGCTAAGCCTGAAAAAGGGTTTTTGCATTTCTGGGCACCCTTTTCCTTGAAACCTAGTTTGACATAATTTCTTGATAGGAGGACTAGGTTGGCCAGCTTGGCATAAGTGTCTTGTTGATTTCAGACAATTTCCAGAGCATTTTGGGGCCTCTCATCTACAACATTCCATTTCTAAGTACACAAGCTCTAAAATTTCAAGTTACTTTTTGTTTTGCATATATTTAGGTCAATTTAGATTAGTTTGCATTAGTTACATTTACTTTGTTTACACTTCATACATTAGATTACTATCATTTCATTATTTTTTTCAACCACATAACACACACATATCACAACCTTCATCAATAAACCCTTCCTTTGAATGGAACCGCCAAAAACCATATAACCACCAAGCAGTTTGAGTGCCATTCCTACACACCAAGAGCTCCTAGGGTGAAAAACCCTAGGGGCTTAGTAAAGGGAATCATCTTTCCCTAAGTCTAGTGTTATAATTTTTATGTTTCAATTTCTATGGTTCCTAGTGCAACCTTATCACTTTGTACGACGAGTCTCTCACTTGGTGGATGACATTGGGTGTAATGTCATTCATAAAAGTGACTTATCTTAGCATATTGCATTCCTCTTAGTGGCTTGATGTGACACACTACATCCCCTAAGTTTTGAATTGTCTATCCATTGATTGGTCCTTTTTTGGAAACATTATACATAATTTTCCCTAAGTCAAAGGCCTCACACGAACCAAATAATATTCCTTGGAAAAAATCCTTTTTACATTTTTGCATTTTACATTTTTGCATTACTGCATCTTGCATACATGGCGACCTTGCATAACACAACTTGCATGTCTGTGGTTCCATCTAATTCTTGTTCATGATTTCTAAGCATCCAAGTCTTTTCTTGTCTCATGAACTGCACCCTTGTCTTCTCTAGCACCTTATCAAAGTTATCAAAAGGTATAACTTTGGTATGGTTGAGTGGGAAGCCCAACTAGTAGCACAAATTTCCCCATATCCACCTTTGCGGGTGTGTTAGTACATACCAACCAAGTGTATGTTTCTCACCTGATGGACAACTAAAAGTCTCATCGGTCTAGAGTGAGTACCCCCTTTCTTTTTGGACAAAAAACCTAAATCTGATCCACAACTAGTTGGACAAATGGTTAAAGCTTGATCTAACTTTTTCTCTCTCTTCACCCTTTTACATCACTCCTTGTGTGATCTTTTGCACTTATGTTCAATTTTCCATGGGATATTGATCCTGGGGGCTTGATCATCCCTCTTGATCATAGTCATCTTACCTTACTAGCATGAGTACATTGGATCTCACCCAACATGCATGATTCAACTACTTTAGTTTGATTTTGAAGCAAGTTCCTCCTCTCATTAAAGTGGGGGCTAAATGTGTCACATAAAAGTGTAGTCTTTGACATTTTTTCACTTGAATTTTGGCCTTTTCCTTAGATTTTGGCCTTGTTTTTCCTTGACTTGATCTTGAATGCTTGTAATTCAACAACAATCTAACAGTAAACTTTACTAAGGTGTTGTGAAGTATTGTAACACATCTTCCCACTTTTGTAAGACCCTTTCAACACAATTCACCTAAATAACCCACTTTTACCCCTTTCAAAGCCTTGTGAAAAAGTGTTGTAAAGCGTTGTAATGCATTTTCACACTTTCCTAGGCTTATCAGCACTAATTTAACCCTTTTATTATGTTAATTTCTCTATTTAATGTACTCTTAGGCTCGAATTAAGTGTATTTTGGGAGGAAAGCCTAATAAGCATCATTAAACACCTTTTTATTCCCAACCACCACTTGCATTTTTGTAAGTGGACTAGGTCACCACCTTGGGTGACCTAGTACCTTTTGGCTTAAAATTCAAAATTAAATAAAAAAACTAATGGGAATTTTCCCCCAAAACCAGAGTGTCAGCCTATCATATGAGATTTTCAAGAAATTAGGGCATAGCATGTAAAAATAAGAGTTTTCATCTTCATTTTTCCTATCTTACTCTCTTACTCGCCCCCAAGCTCATTTTCATCTTCATAATTACTATTGCACTCAATCTTCCCAAGCAATAAATCAAGCACAAGGTAGCACAAGCAACCTCCATTGGAGTTGATTCTTGCCTATTGTAGACCAAAAACTAATTTTTTTTTGAGTATCTACATTTATTTATCATTCAATCATCCTTTCCTTTCATTTCTTCTCATTTGGGTTTAGCTAGCATCAAAGGGGTTTAACTAAGGAAAACCCCTATTCTCTAATCCCAACCCTTTATCTCCTCTTTGCATGTGTGATTTGTAGGTTTGTCAAGGACAAAAGCTACTAGAATGGTGTTTCCAATTCATCAAATCCATTCAAGTCAACAAAACCCTAGTTGAAGCTTGGAGACCTCTTTCAACCCTTTTTTTGTAGAATCTAAACCATACACCTATCAAGATCCGAATTGCAAACCGAAGGCTCTAATCTCTACTTCCAAATTCTTTGAAACTTAGAAGAGGACTAGGTCACCAACAATGGTGACCTAGTCCCTCTAAGCCTATTTTTTGGGGATTTTGACATTTCTTGATACCCACTCTAGCAGATTTTCCTGGCAAAAGGACTAGGTTAGCATATATGTTTTAGGTGGTTCAAAAAAATTAACAATGATACCTTGAATGATTTCTTGAAATGAAAATCAACAATCTAACATGAAGTGACCATGTAGAATGTAGATCTTGATCTTGAGATTTGATATGAAATAGTGCTTGAAAATGGATCTTCAATGCCACAACACTATCTCAATAACTTGCTTGATGCTTAATGATCTTGACATGATAATGGATCTTGAATTTCCACAATAAGTGATGAATAATTCTACTCTTTAATTCCCTAGAAATGCTCATGTAAACTCTCTTGATGACCTTTTGAAGTCTACAAATGCTAAACTCTTTTTTAGCTTATGTTGATATCATGAAGGCTTATGTAAATAATGATTTTAGATCTTGTTTATATAGGTAATCCATCCAATTTATCATTTATTATATCCTAGTAGCTGACATTCATAAAAATTGAGCTTAAAACCCTGATTTCTCGCTCAAAACCCTAAAAAGGGGCCAAATGGGACTCATACACCCAAGGTGGCATATGGGCTTGACCAAGCTTTTTCAAGTGGAGGAAATGTCGGGGAGTTCAGAAATTAATTATATTTGTTGTCTATGTCAAGAAGTTTGATTGAAATAAGCCTCAGGATGTATAATATATGGTGATAGGGGCCTATTAATGATGATATGAAGGTCATAAATGTAGAAGGGCCCAAAAATCAATGTGATGGCATAAATAAATACACTTTACAACATTAAATTAAGGAAAAATTAGGTCTAATTAGCTTAAAAGGGCCCTAAATCCAATCTGAATATGGAAAATACATTACAATGCTAGATCAAGGCAACATTAGGTCTATCTTAATGTTAATAATTCCCAAATTAAGATATAAAATAGGTTTATTTAGTTCACAAGGGCCCAAATTAGTGTGAAAATTTAATGGGTGACATTTTTCGACACTACAAGTTACAATTTCACATAAGAGAAATAAACAACATTTGAGAACCAATGACCCAAAGTTCACCTGCATTTTTATCACTCTAAAAATAATTGAGAGCATGAAGCTTCCTCAATGAGTTTATATATAATGCGTATGAAAATTGTTCCTCAATAGAATCAAAATGGGAAGGTGATAACCTAGAAGAACACTCAAAAATAAGATTATTTCTTTATAGTGATTGCCTTATTTGGGATTACAAAAGTAACTTCTCGAAAAGAAAAATTTGAAATAAACTTTATTCTTTTATTTTCTTTCTCAAATATAGTTCACTTTTACTTTCTTACAATAACTTAAATAAAGTTGCTTATAAACAAAAGTTAAAATACAAACAATATCATGAAAATACATTGTTATATTTATTCTAGCTAGGACAACCAGATATATCTTCAATTGAAACCTTGGACTATCCAAAAAAAATCTTAGCTTTGTAATTTTAAAAATTAGCCAACACTAGAAATAGAGCCTTACTATTTGGAAGAATTAAATTTATTGTGTGTGTCTTTTATGTTAGCAACTCTTCACTAATTTTCTCCACTTTTTTTATAAAATTTTGAACACGCAAATGTGTCACACTGTTTATCATATATGGTTTCAAAAGTCAAATACATCACAAAATTTGCACATGTGGTACACTTTTATAAAATTACTTTGAAAACCCTATCAAATGTAGCCTTCTAGTCAAATGTTTCATTCAAGCCCACAATTGTGTCTTAAATTTTCACATGCAGCTCAAAACCTCGCATGTGTCACTAAACCATATAGTTGCAATGTAATATTAATTTAGATCACAAAAATAAAGTTGCAACTAAATCTTGTTTATTTGTTCACACTGAGAAAATGTGGTGAACTACATTTACTTGTGGTGAAAATAATAACAAATGGAGCGAATGGGGTTTTCCACATTTGTTTACCTCCTTTTGGAGACCTAAATCTACCAAAAATTAAAAAAATTACAAAGAAAGGTTAGTGTACTTATTGCGTCCCTCAATCCCTCTGAACATTTGTATGTTCTAACTGGATATATGTGGTATGCAACATGTGGTACTAGTGACATCTTAGCAACAACTCTGCAGCAGATTTTCACTCACTCTAACTATTCACTCGAGGTCAAAATGCGCAAATGCTATTTTTGGAAACTCAATCAGATTTATACATTTCTTAGATGGAATTTTTACCTCCATTTTTCACTATTTGTGTCAAATGTTGAACCTAAACCCTAATATGAACTTATTGGGGACCCAAAATTGAAACCTTTAAGTATCAGAGCATAAAAATTTCTTGTCGAAATTTTTTTTCACATTTTTTTCAAAAAAATTCAAAATTCACAAAAAAAAAAATTGAGGGGGCATAGGTATATCCAGCCTTTGTTGGGGCACACTGGGGCATGTTCTGAATTGAATTTTCCTAATTTTTCTTTGACATAATTCTCTAAATCACTTAATGTCAAAAAGGGGCAAAATGTAGACACTGAAAAATGTCTTGGTCTGCAAACATCATTTTTCTGCATCAATCTCTCTTCTTCCCTACATAATTAATTATTTAATTATTTTCTTTGTTAGCATTCAAGTCTATTAATCAAATAATTATAATTATTTAATTACATTTCATTGTCTTTATTCTTCTTCAATTAATTAAATAAATTTAATATTTACTTAATTATATCACTAACATCCTATTTCTTTCTATAATTAAATAAATTCTCATTTATTTAATTATTCATCTTTTTCTATTTGTCTATAGTCAAATAATTATTTTATCTATTCATTTAACATCTTCCTCCGTTACTAAATAATTAATCCAATTTAATTATTTAATATTTTTATTTCTATTTTTTCCACATTTAATTAAATGGTTGAAATAATAATCATTTTAATTGAATGCCATTTTTCCTCTTTCTCCATAAATAAATAATCATTTTTTATTACTTATTCCTCCACATCCTCTTCCAAATTAAATAATATGATTTAATTTCTAGGATTCATTTCTTCAATTAAAGATTATTATTTGATTTCTTCACTTTCCCTCCACTTTCTCTTTTGAATTTAAATTGTTGAGTTCCTCTAGTCTTCTTTCAATCTTGACTGTCTATCCTTAGCCATCCCTAACCCTACCACTATGTGGTGCATGAAGCCTCAACCGTTAATCTTCGCATCTTCCAAACTTTTTATCTCGTTCATTTGTTTGAGAAGCTTTTGTATAAAAGAGAGTTGTCTTCTTCATTTTTTCTTTACAACCACAATCTCCAAAATTCTTACTATCTTGTCAATGTCACTTGTAGGTATTTGTACACTTTAAAATCCAAGGGAAAGCTTGCAACTTGAGAAGAATGGAGTAGATGAACCAAATTTGATATGGGAAGTTTGATATTGTTTTGATATTTGTTTAATTTCATTTATAATCTTATGCTTTCTTGTTTTGGATTTGGGATTCTTGGCTTATATTTTAGGTAGTTGTGGTTTTTATCATTGATTTTAGCCTTCTTATTTTGAATATTCCCCTTCCTTATAGGGTCATAAGCTAAATTTTCCACCTAAAGACAAAAAACTTGCTATAATTCAATGTAGTTCAAGTGGGGGATCAATTCCTTGATATTTTTTCAATAAATTTATCCATTCTCTTAGAGTAGATTGGCCATTTATAGTGGAGGAGGGTATTATAAAATTAGTCTAAGTAGTGGTTAGATTATATCTAGTATGATGATTCAATGTTTCTAAGACTAATAATCTTCAGAATTTTATTTTTAATTGTAAGCTAATAGAAATAACAACACCTCTAGAAGGATTCCATAAAGAACCCAAGATGGATTTTTTAATCTATATCCCAATGGAGGTTTTGATACCTAACCCTCCATTAAGGAGCAATTCCAACTATGTATTTTTCCTAGTTTAAATATAATAGATATGGTCTTGAAGACCACTTTCATTGATAAAAACATAATTATATTATATAAAATATATGTAAGTAATATTACATTATATGTATAAATGTATATACATACATACATTAATACACATACTTATATAGGTATCTATATATGTGTGTGTGTGTATGTGTGTATACATATTCATACATACATACATCTACATACTTCTTCTCTTGGTAATTTATCGAATCTGGAACCATAGAACTTAGCCTATAGGTGTCCTTTTGTGGATGTTTTTCCCTATTTGTCAAGGATATGCCCTAGATATGTCTTCAATCCATTCTTCGAGCCCTCCAAAATACCTAAATTTGCAAACACCCATGGAAAGAAAGAGAAGTGTTGATTGTTAGGGATTGGAGATTTTCCTTGGTCAAACCCATTTGTAGATAATTAAATATAATGAAGAAATAAGATAATAAATCATGAAATGTAAGAAAAATGGATTTAGTACCTTGTCATGATGAGAGATCTTGAGTTGCAACAAATATCCAACCCTTGAATGCCTTGACGAGATGCCTTGATGACTTACCATGTAAAAACCCTAGCTTGGTTGAGAAGAGTAGTGGATGAGAGATGGATGAGTGAGAAAGAGTTGTGAATAATGAGTGTGTCTTATGAGAAATAGGTTTTTGAGGCTTATTTAAAGGCAATCCACCTTAAAAATCCTGTTATTTGATCTTCAAGGTTGACATGAAGGAGAAATAAACTGAAACCCTGACTTTTCTCACTCAAAACCCTGAAAATAGCTCCAATGGGACTAGGTCGCCACCTTGGGTGACCTAGTCCACCTAGACAGGACTAATTCACCTAGATGGGTGACCTATCCCCACAAGGGCCCTTTTGCCAGCTAGATTGTCTAACAACAAATAAATTGGGTTTATATCATGATTTTATTAGATATTTGATCAAATCAAGCCTTGGGATGCACAATAAAGGGTCATATGGACCTATAAATAGTGATGAAAAGGGGTTATTTAGGTCTAAAATTCATAGGAAAGGGTTTGAATGAGTTAAAAGTGCCAAAGGCTACAACTTTTGGTGACACATTTAGCCCCCACTTTAGTGAGAGGATGAACTTGCTTCAAAATCACACTAAAGTAACCTAGTGGAGATGGTGAAGAATGAGAAAGAGAAAGGAGGTGGTCAAGCCCCCCCGATTCGGGATTCTAAGGAAAAAAGACACCAATGCAAGAAGACATTCAAGGATGAATGGCATGCAGCAAGATGAGATACATGATTATACAATGACATGAACTATAACGAAAGGAGGAATAAGGTGGAAAAGATGTGCTCACTCTGGGGCCATAGACCATCAGGTCGTCTGTGGGGTGAGTTGTCCTAAAGAAGTGGTTTAGTGGGAAATTTATGCCCTAGTGTTCGATTCCCACTATATAATGAGAAAGTCAAGCCAATGTGTTTGCTTCCCATTATACTAACTGTACGAGAGTTACCTCGCTTGATAAATTTGATAAGGCACCACAAACCTTGTGTAAATTCTTTTGAATATTATGTAAAGAATTTGTTGAAGGGTATTTTTCTTTGTTCATATCAGGTCTTCTTCTTAGGAAGCATTGTGCCTAATGTCTCTAAGAGAGGACAAGTTGGGCTATCAGATCATTATCCATGGGATGCCTCATTCGCATTAGGCCACTTCAGTTAATTGTAAAATCTTGGAAGGCACTTGTACACATCTAAAAATGGTCATGGTTTACCAAATCTATTAATTAATTAAATATGGATTATTTAATTAATATTCTTAAGTCATCTACATATAAATAAATTTAATTATTTATTTATATTGTTCATTTTTCCAATTCTTCTAGTTTAATTAAATAAATAAGTTTATTTAATTAATGCTATCTTCCTCTTAATTAATTAAATAGATTTCACAATTTATTTATATTAATTATCTCAAGTTTAAATTCTTAATTTAAATGATGCTCTTCATTTCACATTTAATTAAATATTTTCAATATTTAATTAAAACACTTTCTAAATTCTTCACTTTTCTCACATAATTAAATATTTTCAATATTTAATTAAAAGCTTTTCATTTCCCACACATAATTAAATATTACCTATTTTTAATTATGGACACATCTTTCATTTGTCTCTTCATTTTCCATCTATCTCTTAAACTTCCATCTTCTTTTCAAATTCTCGATCTCTCACCATTCATTTTAACAAGTTTGAACTCAACCGCTAATCCTAGCTAATGAGATTCTTGCCTTCAAAAATCTATAAATATAGCCCTCTTGTGTGTTGAAAAGGACCTTGAATTCTAGATTTTCATACGTAGTTATTATAGTCACATTTCAGTTTTATCAAGCATTTTAGCATCATAGCATTTCAATTTCATAGCTTAATCTTTTAGTCATGCATATGCACTTTCATTAAATCTCATTCTCTTAAGTGATCATTTCAACAAAGTTGTTGTTTGCACAACTGAGAGCCAGCATCTTTAATCAAATTCCTGAGAGATAGAGGACAATGGGATGAATTTGAAGAAGTTATTGTTTTAGAGTTTGTGTTCATGCTTTCTAGATTAGTTTTTTTTAATATAATGTCTCCTTGGTGTGTTAATTTGCTATTTAATTAGTCCAAATTCTCTTACACACATTTTTGGCACCCACCGTGGGGATCCCCCCATTTTAATATTTTATTTACAGATTTTTTTGATAGGTGACAGACTGGAGTTGCACTTCGGCGCATACGATCTTTCTTTTGGAGCATACAAACACTATTTCAGCGCATACGATCTTTCTTTCAACGCATACAAATACTGTCTCGACGCATTTAGGGATTATTTCGATGCATTCAGGCACTATTTCAATGCATCTCATGGTGATCTTTTAGTACATCCGGTAGCTATTTTGGCACATCTGGGGATCTATCCTAGGACATGTAGGAAATTTGTAAAACAATTTTTTTGATTCTGACACCATCCACGGACAAAAAATTTATTTTTCAATTTTTAAAGAAATAAACCAATCCTAGGATAGAAATTTAAAATTTGGAATTTACCAATCCTAGGATAGTCACCACATGCTATTTTGCAATTACAATGAACTCCATGCCTATTGTGAAGCAAAATCTTCACTTAGATTAATTCATTGTCATTTGGTGCTATAAAAAGAACATTGTTTGGTTTGTTTGGGGCAATAGGTCTATACTCTCCCCTTAACTAGGTGACCAAAATACCATACTACCTTTTCATTTTTCATGCAATGTTTACAATTTCTTACATCCTTTAGAAGGCATTTTTTAGTGGGAAAACGTACTCACCCTACGAGAATGACCTAAATGGGAACAACCAAAGCCAAGTTTTCCAACCCACTATAATCAAAAGTGAATTCAGGGAAAGTACGCAATTCAACAGCAGTGTGCAAAGATAACCATCCCCAAAGTCTTTGTTTTAAAGATTGGGAGGTCTCTTGAGGGAGTTTATCTGTTGCCGCACCGAACGAAAACCTTGACTACGAACCATAGTGTAGAAAGCCAACTGAGTCAGTATCCAAACATCATCTTAATCATAGTGCAAGGGGAGGGAAGAATATGCCCCCAAGACACTCACCATATAGTCACCACAGATTGTTTTCTCAAAGGATTCGGTATCCACTTCCGTCACTTTGAGTACGCACCTGGAAAAGACAAAAACATGGGCACCCTCTAGGGAGTGACATGGCTGTGTGAGTCAACACGATTTTAAGCTGTGGGTTGTGGTTACCATGATGACCTATTTGACAAATTAAGAGTGAGTCTGACTGAATTTCTTATATTGTTCAAAACCTGTGAAAATCTCAAGAACATACACTCTTTGTTTAGATTTTAGGATTAACAAAACAACCATCTGCTTCTCTATGCTATGTTTTTCACATTTAAATCAGATTAAGATCATCCAAAAATATCAAAACTACCCAAACATGTTTATCTCAAAGGTCTAGCAGATAATTTAGCACATCCTGAGTCTATTTCAATGCATTGCCACTCTGTTTTAGTGCATTGCTGCTCTGTTTCGGCGCATTGCTGCTCTGTTTCGGTGCATTGCTGCTTTGTTTCAACACATTGCTGCTCTATTTCAGTGCATCTATGCTCTGTGCTGGCATATCTATGCTTTGTTTCAGCGCATCTATTAAGTGTTTTGGCGCATAGGAATTCTATTTTGGCACATTCAATCTCTATTTTGGCGCATTTGTTTTTTGAACCTAGGTGATTTTTTGACATTCAAAAATTAAATCTTATCAATCTAGTCTTTCCCATGCTTAGAGTTTGGAATTCTACAACCTTTGCTCAGAATTTCCCAGAAAGAAAAATTAGAAAGCCCAAGAAATCTCTTAGTTATAAGAAAATATTGAAGAAGAGGAAATTTCGATATCAAAGTTGAAAGGTCTTGCTTGAACACAAAACCTTTATTCATCGATATCATGACTATATTAGAGGTTTCATTGACGATTATGCCGTAGAACCTTTATACTCACGAGCCTTCTTCGAAAGAAGAGCCCTTTCCCAAAGACACAACCACGGTCAACATATTCATTCTTCTTATATTCCCCAACCTACAATCACGTACGCTACTCATCCAAAACAAATTTTGCACTAGAGAACTCAAACACCTTAGGCATTAATCCAATTCATATTTCTACAAAGCTAAGATCAAATCTCACAAAGTGCGAAATCATCTTTATTTTTGATATTTGGTTTAATTCTCACAAACATGATTTTCATCCTTTCAATCAGGGAATCATGAGCTAAAGATTAAAAATCTTTTAATTCATAGAATCTTCATTCTATCCTGACTTTCATATCCATCACCATTGCACTATTTCATTCCTTTGATCAAAGTTAGTAGAATTTGAGTAAAGCTTATTCCTGTTATCACAAGATCTCGAAAACACATAGAAAAAGACAAAAGTATAATGAGCAAAATGGGTGATAATAGTGAGAGGGAGGAAAACCTCTTTAACAATTCAAATACTGAAGAGATAATGGAAGAAAAACTTCAAGAGGTGAAGCAGGATCCCCAATTCCATACTCTTATGGAAAAGATTTTTGAGCGAAACAAGGAAAGATACTTCCTTTCTTTAGCTAATCAGGGAGCTAAGTTACCTACCAATTTTGACATAGAAGGGATTAAAGAAAATCTTGAAACACCTCTTAACGATTTTAGTGCCCTTACTCAACAGATCAAGGAATTACAAGGGAAAATAAAAGAAATGCAAGGGGGAGCAACAAAGAAGTATGTTTTGGATGAAATATGTCCTTATCCATTCAATAGGAGTCTTTGAATGATTCCTTTTCCAAAACATTATGAAATGCCTAAGTTTGATAGGTATAATGGGAAAAATTACCCCATTGAGCATGTAAGGGACTTCATAAATATGAGCTTAGAATTTTCTCATGATGATACCTACTTAATGCGGTTGTTTCCACGAAGTCTTGGTGGACAATCCATGGAGTGGATTTAAAAGATCACTCCCCCCATCAAAACCTTTGAAGAGTTAATAAATAAATTTATATCACAATACTCTTACAACATCCAACACCAGATAACCATGCTTGATCTTTGTAAGGTAAAACAAAAAGTAGGGGAATCTTTCACTACATTTTTGCAAAGGTGGAGAAGGGTGTTTGATAGATACTCTAGTCCTGTTCCTAAAAAATAAAAGATGGAGATCTTCATCGATAGTCTTAATCAAGAAATAAGTTACAGACTAAACCTTCACTATCCTCAATCATTTGAAAAATTGATTGAAAATGAAATTACTATTGAAGGTGCATTGATGAAGCGTGGAGTTCTAAAAAATGAGAAAGAGGGTTCAAATTTGTACAACAACAACAACCATAATCACAATAATGACAATTCACGATTTTGGAATCGAAATAAAAATGTTGTGAATGATGGGGTAGTAGATGCTAACAACATGAATACAAAGCCTACCATCCTTAATCTTTCAGGTGTTCAATGTAGCAACAATGCTGGAAATTCTAATAACCAAGGCAATGTTTCCAATCAAAGAAACGTGACTAATAATCATGGAAATAATTTTGGCAATAATCAAAATTCAAATGTTCCCAAATCATCATATTTTTCGAGTCAACGAAGTTTCACTCCCTTGGGCCAATCTTTGGAATCCATTCTCAAAGAATTATTAAATCAAAATGCTATTACATTGTCACCACAAAGAGACTATGAGCCTTGAGTTAAACCACCATTGTGGAATGACTCACACTTCTTTGATTATCATAGGTGCAAAGGTCATAAGACAAAAAATTGCCAAGGGTTAAAGAATATTGTTCAGGATTTGATTGATAACGATACCATCATGGTTGAGGGACATAATGCCAATAATGACCATCAAGAATTCAAGGATCCCCTCCCTAACTATCAAAAAGGAGAATCATCGGGTAACAAGGGCAAGAATGTTAATAACATCCAAGACATCATTATCAATCATATCTATACTGACAATCCTCAAATTAATGCTATCTGAATCAAAGGTAGACAATAATATCGAGAGGTTAATGATACAACAAGGGGACAAGCCAAAATCATTGTCAAAGGCAGCTCATCTAAAGCAGCAATTCCCCCTCCAAGTCAATACAATTTGGTTAATCAACTATGAAAAACATCAGCCTGAATTTCTATCTTGGAACTTTTAAAGTTATCACTTGCACATACGGACATTCTAGAAAAGGCCCTTGTTGATACAATTGTATCCCCTAATCTGGATATCAACAAATTTCAAGCCATGGTGGAACTCTTGTCCTCATCTACATGTTTATCCTTTACTAAAAAAGATGACTCATCCATAACACATCCACATAATTCATCACTCTATTTAGAAGTCATGGTTCACAAATCTCATATTAGATGTGTCCTCATAGATGGGGAAGCCAGATTAAACATTTGTACTTTGAAATTGGTCCTAGCTTTAGGATATTCAGCAGACTCTATAGATCCACAGAGGAAAATTACAATCAAGGCCTATGATGATGAGGAAAGGACTTCCAAAGGCCTCATCATGCTACCAATCAAAGTGGGACCTGTTGTGAAGAATACTTTTTGTTAGGTTCTTGATTGGGATCTAACCTATAACATACTATTGGGTTGTCCATGGATCCATGACATGCAAGGTGTTTTGTCTACTTATCATCAATGTTTGAAGTTTCCATATGGTGGACAGGAAGTAACAATACCCACTGATCACATTAGTAGTCAAACTTGTTCTAACCTAAGAGCAACTCAAGACACACTCATCCCACATAATATAGAGGCCTTTGCCATCTCTACCTCCAAATACAAAGAACAAGCACAAGAAATGATAAGCAATTTTAGCACCAAGTCAAAATTGAAAAATAATGGGGTGGGAGAATATTATTTATCTCTCTCTAATCTACCCCTATCCCCAAGATCCCATGGTCAACCGTCAATGTCTACACAACAGGCTGTAGCAATTTTAGCCTCAACTTCAACCCCCATCACTAAGTTTAATGGGATATTTATCAAAGAAACTGAATTAGAAGATAAAGCTATTCTTGATTATCTTTGGAGTGAAATCTTGAAAGCTATTAGGATACATTGTATCGAAAAATGGAATTGAAGTGGATCCAGCTAAGGTACAAGAAATTCTTGATATGCCACCACCAAGGAATATTAGTCAACTATGCTCTTTGCGGGGATGGTTACAATCCATTTGAAGATTCATTGCTCAATTGGTAGATAAAATTTTACCATTTACACATCTCTTACACAACAATGTTCCATTCAAGTGGGAGTATAAATGCGAAGCAACATTTGATCAGATAAAGCAGTATCTCATGAATCCACTAGTATTGATTCCACCAGTACAAGGTATGCCTCTCATATTATATATTGCTGCCACAAAAGTGTCTTTAGGAGCATTATTGGCACAAGAAGACAACTCAGGAAAAGAACAAGCCATTTATTACATCAGCCGAACCCTAACAAGTCACGAGCTAAATTATACCTTCATTGAAAAAGCTTGTTTAGCAGTGGTGCTCACTTCTCAAAAGTTACAACACTACATGCTAACTCATATAGTAAATCTTATGGCTAAGATTGACCCACTCGAATATCTTCTAAGTAAGGCAACCTTAACTGGCAGGTTGGCTAAATGGGTTATGATCCTAAGCAAATTTGATATTCATTATGTGGATCGAAAAGATATAAAGGACAAGTAATTGCAGATCAATTAGTAGAAGCATCAATACCAGTAGAACACCCAATACATGTTAATTTTACTGGTGCTGATGTATTCACAACAGATATCCAGCAGTTGTGGTCACTCTACTTTGATGGTTCTTACAATCAACATGGTTCAAGAGTAGGAATTCTTTTTATTACACCTCAAGGACATACAATCCCAAAATCTTATCATCTAATGTTTCCTTGCACAAACAACATAGATGAGTATGAGGCATTGATAATCGACATAAGAATTGCATTAAACTGGAAAATCGTAGAACTTCAAGTTTTTGGTGATTCACAACTTGTTATAAATCAAATCAATGATGAATATCACACTAAAGATGAAAAGTTGATACCTTACAAAATAATGGTGGAATATCTCAAGAAATAATTTGTTAATATCAATTTCATATAGATTCTACGCATTGATAATAAAGCAATAGACACTATGGCTACAGCCGCCTCTCTACTCCAGTTGACAGAGAATAAAAAATGGTATGATTTCCTGGTGGAACAATTATTTTCTCCTGCCCATGACAATCCTGAAACTCAAATCATTTGCCATTTGATGAGTTTTGACTCTCCCTTATATGGCCAAATTTACACTTACCTAAAAGATACTACTTTACCCTTAGACTTGTCTAGGAATCAGAAAAGAAATTTCATTTGTCAATCATCTCGTTACACCTTAATTGTTGACGTCTTATACCAGCCTGGTCTGGATGGTACCCTCCTTAGATGTCTTGAACGTGATGAATTGAGAAAGGCCTTACAAGAGGTCCATGGTGGAATTTGTGGGACACATTCAAGTGGACTAACCTTAGCAAAGAAACTTGTAAGACTAGGGTACTATTGGTCGATCATGGAGAAGGAATCATTCATCTTTGTGAAAAAATGTGCAAAATGTCAGATTCATGGAAATCTCATCTATGCTCCTGCTCAGGAATTACATTCTTTCACCACAACATGGCCTTTCGCTCAGTGGGGATTGGATCTAGTTGGTAAGATACACCCATCCTCTTCAAATGGACATAAATTTATCATTACAGCCATTGACTATTTCACTAAGTGGATTGAATTTGTTCCCCTCATAACTATTACTGGCAAACAAATATCTTCATTCATTTTGAACTATATCATCTACCAATATGGTATTACCAACTCCATTATCATAGACAATGGAAGACCCTTTAAAAATTGGGATGTAGATGAGCTATGTGAAATATTTTGCATTGAACCCAGATTCTCTACACCTTACTATCCACAAGGGAATGGTCAAGTAGAAGCTTCAAATAAAACAATTCTCAAGATTTTGAAGAAAATAGTGAATGAATCCAGTCATGATTGGCATGTCCAATTGAATCTAGCATTATGGGCATATTGAACAAGTATTCACACACCAATGGGAGCTACTCCTTATGCTTTGGTCTATGGAGCAGAAGTTATTCTACCATTGGAAGTTGAGATTTCTTCACTTCAAGTATCACTCAAAGGGTTAATCAATGATGAATATTATTGAGTATCAAGATTGTGAGAGCTAGAACTACTTGATGAATGATGTCAAACTGCAGTTAATCATTTGAAGGGATATCAACAAGTTATGTCCCGTAGCTACAATCACAGAGTCAAACCATGAAATTTTTAGGTAGGTGATTTGGTTCTCAGAGAAAACCCTTGCAATCAATAGGATAGGGAAAAGAAAGGCAAGTTCAAACCTAATTGGTTGGGCTCATTCGTTATTGTTGCAGCATACGGATCGAGGGCATATCAGTTGTCAACAACAGAAGGGGACCTATTTGAAGATCAAACTAACAACATTCATCTGAAGAGGTTCTACACCTGAGAAAATATCAAAAACAATATAAAAAGTCCTGAAAAAAAAAAAAAACATTGCCTTGATGAAAACCTGGCAAATAGGCATCTTGGTAATAGCAAAAAAATCATAAAATCAAGAAAAAAGGCAATAAAAACAAATGGTGAAAACCTGGCAAACAAGCATTGTTTGTGATTTTATTTTGCTCTCTCATCTATTAGGATTCACTTTGCATATCCATCTTATCATCGGCATCACACACACACCTCACCATCGCATTCGCATCACATCATCTCCCTGAAATGACAAGGATCTCATCATGGCTTGATGATTTGAGGGTTATCCTTAGCAGTAGTTGTGTCTAGCAGGATTCAGAGTACAAGGTCACTAGGGGGCAGTTCGCTTCTTGGAGCTTTTCTAGTAGGCAAAACGGTAGCATGTGTCTAGAATCAGAATATCAAAAACAATAGTCTTGTCCAAATTAAAGTGAGCTTACATGACTATTTTGATAGGTGATTAAAACAAATTGGATGACCTTAATCTAAATAAAATGAATGACAAACTTAAAAGAATAAGTTGCAAATTGTTGTTTTGATATTTGATAACATCATATCTTTGGAGTGGTTCCATGATGTATTAAACTAGAATCACAAGGAAGAAGTATGATTTTTCTTTACTTGTTGTCTATAAGGTAATCATTAGTATGGTGAAAATTGGTCATGGGACGTGCTCTACAATGTATCATTGATGACATTTCAAAATTGACATAGGAAAATGATTAAATTTTGTCTATTTATGCAAGCAATACTCAGGTCATCTTTTTTCAATTATACTTCGATGCTTGTATTAACTTGCTATATCAAATACCATGAAAGCGGTACTCAGGTAATCATTGGTGCTAACATACCCTTTGATGCTTATACTAACTTTCAACATATCAAAAGGCTCAATGATGAAAACTAAACACAACATGAAATGGAAACAAGGAGAATGGTTCATTAATACATTTAGGATTGCATAATTCATTATTACATTTTAGGACTGCATACTTCATTTACATTTCGAGGGCTTTTTAAATAGATTTTTCAGGGCTAGCCACATTCTTGAATATCTTTTTAGACAACGGTTGAGTATTACTGGACATTTTTTGCATCTCATTTCGTTATCATTCACATCATTTCACCATCCTTCATTATCATTATTCATGAATTCAAATCATCATTTTATTATTAGTTCATCATATTCATATTAATTGCATAATTTATTCATAACTCATCTCATATTATCACTTCATCACATTAATATTTCCACTTGCATACACACCATATCACATACATATTAAGGTCGCACCCATTTCATTTATTTTCATCAGTTAGGATATCATGTTCATTTCTATTACATCATGCATTATTAGTTAACCAATTATGGCATTATCATTATTATCACATTACATCATTATCCATGTCATGGCATTCATTAAATAAATCATATCATTTATCCATTTCCATTTTAATCATTACATCATATCATTTCCACATCATTAAAAAAAAAAGCATTCACCATTACATCTTACTTCTTGCATCCATTACATACATTATAAAAGAAAAATCACTTTACATTCCATCATATATTAACATATCAGAAACATTTCATCACAACACATCTGACATGAAATAAAAGAAAATCATTTACATCATCATACATCACAAAAATCATACATAACATAGCATATAGAAATAAACATGCGTCCATCACATGAGCATAAATCATCCATAACACATACATAATCAAATCACCACTGTATCTCATAAATCTCATCAAAAAAATATCCAAAAATACAAGGATATCAAATGTTTCGAAAAGATATATCAAATACAATGGCATAAATGTGTACAAAATTTCCCTCACTGAGGAACATCTAGTCAGAGCACATGGCTACTGCTACCTTCTGAGGTAGTAGGTCTTGATGGATCTCTGCTCCCGAAAGTTCTGATCTCTCATCTGACTGGATGAACCACACTCCTAGAATGGCTGCAAAAATGGGTTTGAGTACAAGTACCCGACTGTGTGAAGGCAATCCTCCTCTCGGGTGATACTGCCTTGAAATACGTCATCCTATAATACTCCACCTCCCAAGCAGTCTCTAGTCTCTCTACAACAAACTCTCCAATCAAGGTGCTCTCCATTAATTTGAGAAGTCTCTCAGCTACCCCCTCAGCCTATACACATCTCTCTCTGAAGCTGTCCCTCTTATCCATAAGCTGCGCTACTTGTGGGTCAAGAGATGGCGGCTATGCAATCTGTGCCTGCAACTAACTGATCTTCCCCTGAGCCTCTACTAACTGACTCCGAAGAGTCTGAACCTCTGCCTGCAAAGCATCAATCTGTCCCTATGAGGGAGCCCTAATAATAATCCGTGGAGCCGAAGTACTTAGCTGATCCACTACTCTCGAGGTTCATGGCCTCAACCTAAAGGGCACATCAAGGAAATATCTTTGTCCTCTGCCCCCACCACCTTCGTCACCTCTGCTATCATCACTGCTATCCTCCTTACTGCCTGAATCATCCTCCTCATCTCCCCCCTCATCAATGTCCATGGCTGCAACATCCTTTGCCCCTATCAGAGCCTCTCCTACTGGCTGCCCTGCTGCTGCCTGTGCCTGCTCTCACCTTCGCCGAATCACTAGTCCTCCCATCAATGGGGCAGGCTCGTCTGGACTAGTAAACCTTTAAAAGGGATGTGTATAAAAATATGCTGCATACTCATCTGTCATCCCTGCATTTGTAACCTCCGGATGCATGGCCCACTAAGCTACCTGTAACTCAAAATACTTTGCTCGGGCCACCTTTATGGTCATAGTAGGACCCCACTTTGGTATATCCTCCCGACATCTGACATAATGTGCCGAACCCTGTGACATCATCTACACTATCCTAAGCTATCTCAAGACTCTCATCACTAGAAATTGCCCCAATCAGATATTTGGATCTCGAAACTGTTGTGCATATTTTGCACACACGCCCCACCGTAGGCAGGGACCCTCTTTTTTTGCTCCCGATGGACTTCTTTGCTCTTGTCTCTTTTTGCATGCCCCTCATTTTGCTGTCCTAGTTGGTCAACATGCCCTTCAAAGTCTCATTTTTTGGTTGATCATATTTTGCCCCATAAATAAAAAATGGCTAAGTCTTGGGTTTTTTTTGGGCTTAGCCCTCGCTCACTCGCTCGATTTTCTTTTTCCTTCATTCTTTGACTTTGGGGATAGATTTCTTATGGATTTTGGATGTTTTTGTGATGCCTAAGTGAACTGACAAGGTTTTATTAAGTTTTAGGAAGTTTCAAAAATTCCTGCAATAGCTTCCCTGAAATAGCATTCCTACAGTAGCTTCCCTGCGACAGCTTCCCTGCAACGGCTTCCCTGCAATGGCTTCCCTGAAGCAGCTTCCCTGCAACAGCTTCCTTGCAACAGCTTCCCTGAAACAACATTCTTGCAGCAGCTTCCCTGCGACGGCTTCCCCAAAACGGCATTCCGGACTCATGTTTCCGGATCATAGTAGAACTCCTCAAAATTGAAAATGGACTTTGACCCAGATGGTAGAATTGGGTCGTTTCTTGTCTTGACCTTTCAAGTTTTAATTTTGCAGCTGGGAAGTGCAATCCGGAGTTTCATGCTCTCGCGGCCGTTTTCAAAACAGCAAATGCAAAATGGCATTCCGGACTCATGTTTCTAGATCATAGTAGAACTCCTCAAAATTAAAAATAGACTTCGACCCAGATGGTAAAATTGGGTCATTTCTTGCCTTGACCTTTCAAATTTCAATTTTGTAGCTGGGAAGTGCAATCCGGAGTTCCGTGCTCTTGCAACCGTTTTCAAAACAAAAAATGCAAAACGGCATTCTGGTCTCATGTTTCTGGATCATAGTAGAACTCCTCAAAATTGAAAATGGACTTCGACCCAGATGGTCAAATTGGGTTGTTTCTTGTATTGACCTTTCAAATTTCAATTTTGCAGCCAGGAAGTGCAATCTGGAGTTCCATGCTCTCACGGCCGTTTTCAAAACAGCAAATGCAAAATGGCATTCCGGACTCATGTTTCCAGATCATAGTAGAACTCCTCAAAATTGAAAACGGACTTCGACCCAGATGGTAAAATTGGGTCGTTTCTTGTCCTAACCTTTCAAATTTAAATTTTGCAACCACAAAGTGCAATCTAGAGTTCCATTCTCTCGCGGCCGTTTTCGAAACAGTAAATGCAAAACGGCATTCTGGACTCATGTTTCCAAATCATAGTAAAACTCCTCAAAATTGAAAATGGACTTCGACCCAGATGGTAAAATTGTGTCGTTTCTTGTCTTGACCTTTCAAATTTCAATTCTACAGTAGGAAAGTGCAATCCAGAGTTTCATGCTCTCGCGGCTGTTTTCAAAATAGCAAATGCAAAACGGCATTCCGGACTCATATTTTTGGATCATAGTAGAACTCCCCAAAATTGAAAACGGACTTCGACCCAGATGGTATAATTGGGTCGTTTCTTGTCTTTACCTTTCAAATTTCAATTTTGCAGCTAGGAAGTGCAATCTGGAGTTCCGTGCTCTCGCGGCCGTTTTCAAAACAACAAATGCAAAACGGCATTCCAGACTCATGTTTTCGGATCATAGTAGAGCTCCTCAAAATTGAAAATGGACTTCGACCCAGATGCTAAAATGGGGTCTTATCCTCCCTTGGCTTTTCAAATTCCAAATTTGCATCCGGGAAGTACCATCCAGTGTTCCATGCTCTCGCAGTCGTTTCAAAATAGTATTTCTAGAACAGCATTTCGGCCTCTCATTTCTGGGTTCAAGAAGCCTACCATGGGTCCATTGACAGAACCATTTGATCCAATGAGGAATGTTGTAAGTCCATCAAGAAGAAGGAAAATTTTAGGCAGTTTTAGCTACAGTAAAAGAGAAATCAGCTAGAAGACAAAACTACTACAGTGACTAGCCACTACAGGATAGAATACGGAAAAGACAAAGGTTTATTTTAAATTGTTAAATATTGTGGGGTAGGTGAGGCCCTAATGTAATTGAATCTGATCCACATGATGTAAATCAATCCTGGCCATTCATTTGGGCTTTAGAAAACTATAAATAGGGGTCTCCTTCTCATTTGTAGGGGTTGGAAAGCTGTTGTAAAAACATCCTGAAGCAATAGAAAGCAACATTGCATGATCTATGGGTGTTACTTTTGAGTTTGCTCATTATGTGTGCATGGTTCTACCTTCCAAGTTAGTTTTAGTTGTATTTTCTTGAATAGAAATGGTAATGGTGATTGCTGTTACAATATTTGATGAATTTCCGGCCCATATTTTTGGTACTTATTGATGGCAAGCTGTTGTGTAAAGTTAGCCTGGGCTTATTTATTTGATTGCTGCAACCTAGTTGACTTGCATGTTCATGATGTGTGTATGCAAACTGAAAATCTGGAGTCCTTAGAAGATTGCACTGGTTTTGTGTAACTGTAGGATCCTCTTGGCCAAGCAAAACCCAGTTTAGAGAGTTTGTCTACTGTAGCAACCTCCATGATCACTATTCATTCATAGTTTTAGATCCAAGAACCTTTTCTCTTCCCTGCCCTTTTTCTTTTTTTTTAAATAAGTAACCTTAGGCAAGGTTCATTGCACATTGTAAAGCTAAATCTGATGTTGAAATGGAGTTCCAGACTGCTATTTGAACCTGCAGCAAACACTCAGCAATTTTCCCATCTTAAGAACTCCATTTGCAGATCTAACTTCCTCACTTTGTAACTCATTCGTAAGTCCACCTTGTGATTCCAGCAAATCACATAAACAACTAAAATATTCCAAGCACTGTCAAGACCTGACATTCGAGAGACCTTGGGATAGTGTTCTGCAATTTGATTGTGGAAGATTGTCTTTCAAGAGAGGTAACGCACCTATGCATTACTTGTGTTGTGAAGTGCATAAAAACACCATCAATAGAACTGGCGCTAGAAGGAGGGCAGAACAAGGACATTGCTTCATTCATTTCACGCCCTTCTCCTCCTATCGACCATCAACAGAACTGGCGCTAGAAGGAGGGCAGAACAAGAACATTACTTCATTCATTTCACGCCCTTCTCCTCCTATCGACCATCAATAGAACTAGCACTAGAGGGAGGGCGGACATGTTGAGGCTACAAAGATGAAAGTTGGAAATCGATAAGAGCACTATCAAAGAAGAAATCTGAGATAGAGAGATCTTTTTTAATGCTGAAGCATAAAGTACAAAAAAAAATTTTGAAGGCAAAAAAGAAGCTGAGTTGAAATGGAGCAGCATGTGCAAATCAGCATCGCTCAGCTACATGCAAATTTAAATAGGAGATTGAAGAGACCATTGCAGCAATTTGCATTGGCGGATAAGTGTAGGATTCATTACACTTGTAGGAACAATGAATTGGAGTGTCTAACCTTTTTGGGCAGAATTGAAAGGGTCTTGCAAGGAGAGATTCCCTTTTGGGAAATATATCAACCTTTAGTTCTTGCAGATCCAGAGGAAGAATTGACAACCATGGCAGCCAAGGCATTTGAAGAGCTGATCCAAGAGTGTTTAAGCAACAAAGACGGACCAATATTTGAGGAAGTACTAATGTCAAGTTGGTGCAGATTTCGCAATGCACCACATTCAGAATTTACCTGTCTGTCATGTCCAAGCATCATCACCCAAGTCAAAGGAAATTTGAACAAGTTGGAGTAGCCAACTGTCAAGGAGAATGAGTCATCCCACATGGTAGAAAATCTATCAGCATCTAGAGGACAACACCTTCAAGATAAAATAGGAAATCTGCCACAAATTAGTGCTGGGATAGCAAACATTGAAGCTGAAAGTCAAGAAGGAGAAGCTGATTTTCTGGGGACAGCAAAAGGATTTGGTGAAGGTTCACTAAGAATGGAGTTGGAAAGCCTCTCCTTTGCTAGTGAGGGGTAATCCTCTACTCAAGAAGAGGAGCCATTGGCAGTTGAGGATCATTCAATCAATCTTGCAGCAGTGTATGTTGGGGCAGCTAATGAAAATGTTGAATATCAGCAAGAGGAAGAGGTTGACAGCCTCGAGACAACAGAAAGTGATGATGAGAACCCAGTAGCAGAAAGATATGACCAGCTCGTCTCTAGATTAGCAAAGGATTGGTCAGAGCTAAAATACCAATTGGATTTGGAAGTGCTACTACTGCCGAATTGGTGCAGGCTCCATGATTCATCCCACTCTGAGTTCACATGCGGGCTGTGCCAAGAAGCCATGAAGCAAGTCAGAGAACAAGCAAGGCAGCTGAGTACACCACATCCTCTACTTGCTGCCCAGATGGAATGTGAAGATCAAGAGCCCGAGCCAAGTAATGTCTCAGTTAGGGGCAGTCATCAAGAGGATGTTGGAACAAAAATAAAGGAAGGACAACAATATAGTCTTGAGCTTCCAAGTGATGAAGTAGATCAAACAGGAATGCAGTCCACCAATCATCAAGAATTTCTTCCTCTTGAAGAACATTTGTGCACCATTGACGATGGGCTTCATGGCGAGTCCTTGGAGGGAGATTGCATGGTGGATTTTGGTCCCCTTGATGAGGTGCCATCAATTGATGACTTATTTCCATTGGGAGACGTGTTGTGGAGGTATTCTCATGCCGAGGAAGAGCACATCCCAGAAGATAGTAGCGATGGAGACATACTCCGTGAGCCTCTGAATGTTGATGCACTAGAGTTTCCAGATTGGGAGAGGGGTTCCTTCTCCATTTATAGCGATAGTGAACAAGGGGAAATGAGTGAGCATCATGATGAAATGCATGAACAAGAAAGAGAAGAAGACAAAGGCGGGGGTGCTGAGATAGCTGCCAACAAAGATGAAGCACCCGGTCAACTACAAGATGCAACTTGGAGTCCTTCTGCCATGATCATTGTTGATCCTCCTTCATATTCAGATGGCTACAATTGGATAGATTTGTACATGTCATCATCCCATGACACTGAGCATCATGAAGATAAGGTCGATACTTGGGAAAGGAGATGGGATAACGCGTTTCCTTTTGGGGATAGCAATCATGTGGACGCTTGATTTGTAGAAGGTCAACGAGATGAAGTACTTCTTTTTGAAGAACTGCCAAGGGGGACTACTAATCCCACACAAGATGTGGAAGAAATGCTTGCTACCTCATTCTCCCTACCTTGTGTGGGCTTGATTCCTGAAGTGTTGCACCCTCCACCATGCCCGCCCGAGGTTGCTGATGCAAAGACTGACGATGTAGTGCTTGCTCTTGATTGTCAAATGCTGCCACCTCCATGTGATGAAATCCAGGTTCTATCCTTCCTTCCTCCTATTAATTTTTATAGCTGCACTTATCATTTTGATTATGGGAATGAGGAAAAACGGACGTGCTTATGGATTAACCATGGGTTTAGCGAGCCTCCCCAATTGTTGATTTTCCTTGATCGGGTGACTGGATATGAATGCTGTAATCTTGAATTTATTTTCTCTAAACATAAGGATAAATCTACATGGTTGAGAACTATAACTATTGCTCGTTTGCTTGTACATGCATTACAAAATCCACCGAGCATGAGTTTCATTTGGCCTTCTTCAAACATAGTTCTTTGTAAATATCTTTGTACATAACTCATTTTGAGTAGTGTAGGTTTCTTGCTTTAGAGTAGTTTCTTCGTTGTCCTGCTTTGGTTGGTTTTGGTGTTTTCTTTTATTTTCTTTTGTTTGCTCTCGCTTTGCTGCTGCTTTGTTTGGGGTCCCTCTGCTTTTGGCTGGGTGCATTTGTGCGCGCAACAACCATTCTTCTTTCCTGGGGTTGTTCTATGTATTTCTTTGTCAAACTCTAATCAAGTTTTCAGAGTGGATGGTGAGGATCTTATGTTAGTGTCAAGCAATCTAGATGTTTG
>CM021100.1:51642802-51658537 GCA_007115665.2 Sequoiadendron giganteum | reverse complement strand
AACCAAACAAAGGGTTTCTCCAATTTAACCCTTCATCCCAAACCCCTCCACCTACTAATAACCAAGTGGATATTGTTAGGTCTATAGTGCCCTTCAATTATGGAGATCCTAAGCACACCTTCACACCCTTTCCCGACACCCTTCATAACACTATGACCCCATTACTCCAATGAAAAATGATTTATTTACCTCCCATCCATACACCTACTCCCAATAAAAAATTACCTCCATCTTATAATTCCACTACTTATTGTTACTTTCATTGACAAAATGAACATGATACTAAACAATGCAAGAATCTCAAGAAATTTTTGAAAGACCTAATTGATTCAGACCATCTATCTGTTGCTTGAGTCAATGATAAACACAATAATTTTGTGGCACCCCTTAACCAAAACTTGCAAACATTCACCAACCCCATGCTCAAGCATAATGTGTCATTTGTCAAAGCAAGCAAAACTTCACCACCTGATGTTATTAATGTTGATTTACAAGATACACAGTCTACTTCTCTTCCCATGGTAACCTATGTGACACCTATTAATGAAATGGTAGGACAAATTGGCATTATCCATCATAAGGGTTTAACAAAATGACCTCTTGAGATTACTTTTTCACAACAAGATATACTACGAAATCTTCCTGATGGTTCTCTCGACATAGTTGGTAGAATATATGAAAAACCCACTAATGGGATACTTGAATAGATCCCGCATGTGGTGAGAACATCATCATAGAAGAATTTCTTGTATTACATGATATTGCTCAAGATATTTATAATTGACCTATTGTCTGGGTCAAAACACATAATGGTTTCACATGCCCGATAATTGGATCGATTGCCCTCCCATTACAAATAGGTCTGAAGACATTGGATGTTAGCTTCTCTATCATACCACAATCAGATTAATTTCATTTGTGAATTGGCCACCCGTGGCTTCGTTCAATGAAAGCAGTCCCATCTATCATCCACAAGTGTGGGAAATTTCCTATTGATAATGACATATTCACTGTCCACCATAGTGGCTTTAATCCTTTATCCTCCAAAGGTAACCTATATTTGGAAGCCTTTTTGCCTAAGCCCATGGAGTCCATCACCCCTGGGTGGGACTTACTTTTCATTTCCTATCAAAATTTCAAGTCCCAAAAATACTCCAAACTCTCTATCTACAACATACCTCCTTCTACTTCAAAATCACCTATCGTTGATGAAGCTATGTTGCCACCCAACTTTGACATGCCTAGTCAACCCACACCTGAAACCTTTTCCGCATCATCCAAGAGGCCTAGGGATCATGATAGAATTTTTTTTCTCCCTCACCACACTAAATAGGTCTACAAATCTAAAGAGAAAGTGGATGATCCACTCATAGTTCCTCTCATCCCTCCTCCTAGGGATGATAAGAAACCTATGGTGGACCAGCTTGCTCCTTCCCCATGTATCTTGGTAGAAAAGAAACAAGGAATAAAGAAGCTAGGGAGCATAGGTGTCATCGTCATGCCCTTGCTCACCAATCTTGTGAGGAAATAAAAATTGAAAATCACAATGCACCTATGCTAGAAGCCATGCCTACTAACCCTCCTCCTCCACCCTCGCACCCTGATCCTATACCCCCCACACCACCAATTTTATATGCCACTACTAATATTATCATTCGACCTACCATTGTCATAAACCTAGATGATGATGATGATGATGAGAATGCTCAAATCGATGAAGAGTTACACCAAACCTTGAATTCACTATTCCCCTCTTTCGTGAGCATTCATGAAAATTCCCCTTGGACAAGCATTTATCTTGATGCTAGTTCGGTGATTGTTGTTGTTCCTCTCACTAGTCACCCTCCTAAGTTTTAAATTGAGTAATATTAGGAGGCATATGACTTGCTTGTAGAGTAATGCACATGCACCTTACTAGTCTTTCTTTTACTTTTCCTTTTCGCATTTATGTGTCGTGTATTTGCCCATATTGGCATGCTTATTCTTTTTCACTCTTTGTGACATTCTTCTATATGTATCTCCATTCTTCCATATGTAGTGCATTCCTTTTCACTTTTTTTTTTAATCTTTTTTCCTTCTGTTTGGGGATGATGTAAGGCTTTGAGACCACAATGTCTCCTTCAAGTTGACCCAAATGGATCTCTTTTCCCTTTTCTTTTGCTCTTTTTAGTGTTTCATTTGGGGATGATGCAAGGCATTGAGACCGCGTCTCCTTCATGTTGACCCAAATGGACCTCTCTTCCTTTCTATTTCCCTTTTTCCTTCCATTTGAGGATGATGCAAGGCATTGAGACTACAATGTATCCTTCATGTTGACTCAAAAACCAAGGCTCTTTTTTGTTTTCCTTTTTCTATTGCTTTTGTTGTCCTTTTGGGGAGATTTCAAAGTGTCGAGACATCCTATATCTCTTCCATGTTGACCCAAAATGACTCTTCTTTTTATTTGTTTTCTTTCTCTTTGTGTCTTTCTTCCAGTTCTATGTATTTGGGGGAATGATCATAGTTCCATGCTCTCTTAATAAAAATTGCAGCAACAAACGTACTAACCCCAAATCTATAGATCCATTATGTGTTTGTGGTTTTTCATTTTTGGGGCAACCACCTTTATCTTTCGTTTATCTTCTTCTTTTGCATGGCGTAGCCTCTCTTGGACACCTATCACTCGACGTAGGGATTTTTCAAGTAGGCTCTCATGTTTGTTTCTCTTTCTTCTTGCATTTTCCCTTTATCTACTTTAAAGAAATATCTCACAAAAGGGTCTGTAGCAACCCCTTTAAAGTGGGGGCATACATTGACACTATTTTATTTTTCATTTGCATTTGTTTGTCCTTGGTTTCTAGTGCAGCCTTAACACTTCACATGATGTGTTTTCTCACTTTGTGGATGACATTTGGTGTAATGTACTTCATATGTATGACTTATATTAGCATAATACATTCCTCTTAGTGGCACAATATGACACATTACATCCCCTAAGTTGTGAATATTATATCCTTTGATAGGTCCTTTTTTGGGACAAATTAGACACAATGTTACCTAAGTTAAAGACCTCACATGAGCTAAATAATAATCCTTGGAACACTCTTTTTACATTTTTCATTTTTTCATTTTATAGTTTTCATCTTTGCATGTTGCACTTTTGTATTTGTGCATACATGGCCAGCTTGCATAATAAAACTTGCATGACTATGGTTCCATCTTGCACTTGTTCATTAGTTCTAAGCATCCAAGGCTTTACTTGTCTCATGAACCAAACCCTTGTCTTTTGTGGTGCCTTATCAAAGTTATCATAAGGTATTTGGTATGGTTGAGTAGGAAGCCCAACTAGCGGCACGACTTTCCCCATAGACACCTTTTTGTATGTGAGTGCATACCAGCCATGTGTATGAATCTCACCACCTTTTGGAATTCTCACCTAGCGAACAACTGAAAGTCTCATCAGCCAAGAGTCAGTACATCCTTTTCTTTTGGACAAACAACCTAGATCTGATCCACAACTAACTAGACAAACACTCGAAGCTTGATCTAAATTTTCTCTCTCCACTCTTTCACATCACTCCTTATGTGATATTTTGTGCTTATGTTTGTTTTTCCATGGGATCTTGATCCTGGGGGCTTGATCATCCCTCTTGATCATATTCATATCACCTTACTAGCATGATTACATTAGATCCTGCTTCACATGCATGATTCAACTACTTTAGTGTGAGTTTGAAGTAAGTTCATCTCTCACTAAAGTGGGGGCTATGTGTTGCCAAAAAGTGTAGTCTTTGTCACTTTCACTCATTTTGGCCTTTTCCCTTGGATTTTGGCCTTGTTTTACCTTGATTTAGTCTTGAAAGCTTCCAATTCAACAATAACCTAATAGTGTTTTAATAAGGTGTTGTGAAGTGTTGTAACCCATTTCCTCACTTTGCTAAGATCCTTTCAACATAATTCATCTAAAAAACACCCTTTTACCCATTTCCAAGCCTTGTGACAAGGTGTTGTATAGTGTTGTAAGGCAATTTCACATTTTCCTAGGCTTATCACCACTAATTAACCCTTTTTATATCTTAATTTTTCCCCTTAATGTACTTTTAGTCCTGACGTAAGTGTGTTTCGAGAGGAAAAGTTGATAAAATTCATTAAACATTATTGAAATCTCGACCACCACTTAAAATTTCCCAAGTCGACTAGGTTGCCACCTTGGGGGACCTAGTCCCTTTTTGCATAAATTCCAAATTTAAGACAAAAATGTAATGGGAATCTACCTCCAAAACCCTAGTGTAAGCCTATCATGTTACATTTTCAGGAAAATTAGGACTTAGCATGTATAAGTAAGGTTTTTCATCTTCATTTGGCCTCTTTTAGTCTCTCCCAATCTCATTTTTACATCTCTCCAAAATTACTCTTGCACTCAAGCCTCCAAAGCAAGAAATCAAGCACAAGAGTTTCACAAGAAATCTCCATTGGAGCTGGTATTGCATGTTGTAGACCTCAACAAAAAAGGATTTGGTGAGAATTTACATTGTTTATCATTCAAGCATCTTTCCTTTTATTTTCTTCTCATTTGGGTTTAGTTACCATCAAAGGGGTTTGACTTAGGCAAACCCGTATTCCCTAACCCCAAATTTTTCTTGGTCTTTGCATGTGTTTATAGGGTTTCTACTCTCATTTGGTGAAGTACAAAGTGTTGGAGAAAGTACAAACATTCCACTCAAGTCACATCAAAGCATCAAACCCTAGAAGGAGCAAAAGGATAAGTTGTAGGTCATTTTCGGGAGTTTTAGACACAGACTGCTACAGAGGAGGAAATTACCAACCTGTATCCATAGAATTAGACCTTGAATCCTCAAAAAGCATCAAGAGACTAGGTCACAACTATTGGTGACCTTGTCCCTGTGCTAAGCCTGAAAAAGGGTTTTTGCATTTCTGGGCACCCTTTTCCTTGAAACCTAGTTTGACATAATTTCTTGATAGGAGGACTAGGTTGGCCAGCTTGGCATAAGTGTCTTGTTGATTTCAGACAATTTCCAGAGCATTTTGGGGCCTCTCATCTACAACATTCCATTTCTAAGTACACAAGCTCTAAAATTTCAAGTTACTTTTTGTTTTGCATATATTTAGGTCAATTTAGATTAGTTTGCATTAGTTACATTTACTTTGTTTACACTTCATACATTAGATTACTATCATTTCATTATTTTTTTCAACCACATAACACACACATATCACAACCTTCATCAATAAACCCTTCCTTTGAATGGAACCGCCAAAAACCATATAACCACCAAGCAGTTTGAGTGCCATTCCTACACACCAAGAGCTCCTAGGGTGAAAAACCCTAGGGGCTTAGTAAAGGGAATCATCTTTCCCTAAGTCTAGTGTTATAATTTTTATGTTTCAATTTCTATGGTTCCTAGTGCAACCTTATCACTTTGTACGACGAGTCTCTCACTTGGTGGATGACATTGGGTGTAATGTCATTCATAAAAGTGACTTATCTTAGCATATTGCATTCCTCTTAGTGGCTTGATGTGACACACTACATCCCCTAAGTTTTGAATTGTCTATCCATTGATTGGTCCTTTTTTGGAAACATTATACATAATTTTCCCTAAGTCAAAGGCCTCACACGAACCAAATAATATTCCTTGGAAAAAATCCTTTTTACATTTTTGCATTTTACATTTTTGCATTACTGCATCTTGCATACATGGCGACCTTGCATAACACAACTTGCATGTCTGTGGTTCCATCTAATTCTTGTTCATGATTTCTAAGCATCCAAGTCTTTTCTTGTCTCATGAACTGCACCCTTGTCTTCTCTAGCACCTTATCAAAGTTATCAAAAGGTATAACTTTGGTATGGTTGAGTGGGAAGCCCAACTAGTAGCACAAATTTCCCCATATCCACCTTTGCGGGTGTGTTAGTACATACCAACCAAGTGTATGTTTCTCACCTGATGGACAACTAAAAGTCTCATCGGTCTAGAGTGAGTACCCCCTTTCTTTTTGGACAAAAAACCTAAATCTGATCCACAACTAGTTGGACAAATGGTTAAAGCTTGATCTAACTTTTTCTCTCTCTTCACCCTTTTACATCACTCCTTGTGTGATCTTTTGCACTTATGTTCAATTTTCCATGGGATATTGATCCTGGGGGCTTGATCATCCCTCTTGATCATAGTCATCTTACCTTACTAGCATGAGTACATTGGATCTCACCCAACATGCATGATTCAACTACTTTAGTTTGATTTTGAAGCAAGTTCCTCCTCTCATTAAAGTGGGGGCTAAATGTGTCACATAAAAGTGTAGTCTTTGACATTTTTTCACTTGAATTTTGGCCTTTTCCTTAGATTTTGGCCTTGTTTTTCCTTGACTTGATCTTGAATGCTTGTAATTCAACAACAATCTAACAGTAAACTTTACTAAGGTGTTGTGAAGTATTGTAACACATCTTCCCACTTTTGTAAGACCCTTTCAACACAATTCACCTAAATAACCCACTTTTACCCCTTTCAAAGCCTTGTGAAAAAGTGTTGTAAAGCGTTGTAATGCATTTTCACACTTTCCTAGGCTTATCAGCACTAATTTAACCCTTTTATTATGTTAATTTCTCTATTTAATGTACTCTTAGGCTCGAATTAAGTGTATTTTGGGAGGAAAGCCTAATAAGCATCATTAAACACCTTTTTATTCCCAACCACCACTTGCATTTTTGTAAGTGGACTAGGTCACCACCTTGGGTGACCTAGTACCTTTTGGCTTAAAATTCAAAATTAAATAAAAAAACTAATGGGAATTTTCCCCCAAAACCAGAGTGTCAGCCTATCATATGAGATTTTCAAGAAATTAGGGCATAGCATGTAAAAATAAGAGTTTTCATCTTCATTTTTCCTATCTTACTCTCTTACTCGCCCCCAAGCTCATTTTCATCTTCATAATTACTATTGCACTCAATCTTCCCAAGCAATAAATCAAGCACAAGGTAGCACAAGCAACCTCCATTGGAGTTGATTCTTGCCTATTGTAGACCAAAAACTAATTTTTTTTTGAGTATCTACATTTATTTATCATTCAATCATCCTTTCCTTTCATTTCTTCTCATTTGGGTTTAGCTAGCATCAAAGGGGTTTAACTAAGGAAAACCCCTATTCTCTAATCCCAACCCTTTATCTCCTCTTTGCATGTGTGATTTGTAGGTTTGTCAAGGACAAAAGCTACTAGAATGGTGTTTCCAATTCATCAAATCCATTCAAGTCAACAAAACCCTAGTTGAAGCTTGGAGACCTCTTTCAACCCTTTTTTTGTAGAATCTAAACCATACACCTATCAAGATCCGAATTGCAAACCGAAGGCTCTAATCTCTACTTCCAAATTCTTTGAAACTTAGAAGAGGACTAGGTCACCAACAATGGTGACCTAGTCCCTCTAAGCCTATTTTTTGGGGATTTTGACATTTCTTGATACCCACTCTAGCAGATTTTCCTGGCAAAAGGACTAGGTTAGCATATATGTTTTAGGTGGTTCAAAAAAATTAACAATGATACCTTGAATGATTTCTTGAAATGAAAATCAACAATCTAACATGAAGTGACCATGTAGAATGTAGATCTTGATCTTGAGATTTGATATGAAATAGTGCTTGAAAATGGATCTTCAATGCCACAACACTATCTCAATAACTTGCTTGATGCTTAATGATCTTGACATGATAATGGATCTTGAATTTCCACAATAAGTGATGAATAATTCTACTCTTTAATTCCCTAGAAATGCTCATGTAAACTCTCTTGATGACCTTTTGAAGTCTACAAATGCTAAACTCTTTTTTAGCTTATGTTGATATCATGAAGGCTTATGTAAATAATGATTTTAGATCTTGTTTATATAGGTAATCCATCCAATTTATCATTTATTATATCCTAGTAGCTGACATTCATAAAAATTGAGCTTAAAACCCTGATTTCTCGCTCAAAACCCTAAAAAGGGGCCAAATGGGACTCATACACCCAAGGTGGCATATGGGCTTGACCAAGCTTTTTCAAGTGGAGGAAATGTCGGGGAGTTCAGAAATTAATTATATTTGTTGTCTATGTCAAGAAGTTTGATTGAAATAAGCCTCAGGATGTATAATATATGGTGATAGGGGCCTATTAATGATGATATGAAGGTCATAAATGTAGAAGGGCCCAAAAATCAATGTGATGGCATAAATAAATACACTTTACAACATTAAATTAAGGAAAAATTAGGTCTAATTAGCTTAAAAGGGCCCTAAATCCAATCTGAATATGGAAAATACATTACAATGCTAGATCAAGGCAACATTAGGTCTATCTTAATGTTAATAATTCCCAAATTAAGATATAAAATAGGTTTATTTAGTTCACAAGGGCCCAAATTAGTGTGAAAATTTAATGGGTGACATTTTTCGACACTACAAGTTACAATTTCACATAAGAGAAATAAACAACATTTGAGAACCAATGACCCAAAGTTCACCTGCATTTTTATCACTCTAAAAATAATTGAGAGCATGAAGCTTCCTCAATGAGTTTATATATAATGCGTATGAAAATTGTTCCTCAATAGAATCAAAATGGGAAGGTGATAACCTAGAAGAACACTCAAAAATAAGATTATTTCTTTATAGTGATTGCCTTATTTGGGATTACAAAAGTAACTTCTCGAAAAGAAAAATTTGAAATAAACTTTATTCTTTTATTTTCTTTCTCAAATATAGTTCACTTTTACTTTCTTACAATAACTTAAATAAAGTTGCTTATAAACAAAAGTTAAAATACAAACAATATCATGAAAATACATTGTTATATTTATTCTAGCTAGGACAACCAGATATATCTTCAATTGAAACCTTGGACTATCCAAAAAAAATCTTAGCTTTGTAATTTTAAAAATTAGCCAACACTAGAAATAGAGCCTTACTATTTGGAAGAATTAAATTTATTGTGTGTGTCTTTTATGTTAGCAACTCTTCACTAATTTTCTCCACTTTTTTTATAAAATTTTGAACACGCAAATGTGTCACACTGTTTATCATATATGGTTTCAAAAGTCAAATACATCACAAAATTTGCACATGTGGTACACTTTTATAAAATTACTTTGAAAACCCTATCAAATGTAGCCTTCTAGTCAAATGTTTCATTCAAGCCCACAATTGTGTCTTAAATTTTCACATGCAGCTCAAAACCTCGCATGTGTCACTAAACCATATAGTTGCAATGTAATATTAATTTAGATCACAAAAATAAAGTTGCAACTAAATCTTGTTTATTTGTTCACACTGAGAAAATGTGGTGAACTACATTTACTTGTGGTGAAAATAATAACAAATGGAGCGAATGGGGTTTTCCACATTTGTTTACCTCCTTTTGGAGACCTAAATCTACCAAAAATTAAAAAAATTACAAAGAAAGGTTAGTGTACTTATTGCGTCCCTCAATCCCTCTGAACATTTGTATGTTCTAACTGGATATATGTGGTATGCAACATGTGGTACTAGTGACATCTTAGCAACAACTCTGCAGCAGATTTTCACTCACTCTAACTATTCACTCGAGGTCAAAATGCGCAAATGCTATTTTTGGAAACTCAATCAGATTTATACATTTCTTAGATGGAATTTTTACCTCCATTTTTCACTATTTGTGTCAAATGTTGAACCTAAACCCTAATATGAACTTATTGGGGACCCAAAATTGAAACCTTTAAGTATCAGAGCATAAAAATTTCTTGTCGAAATTTTTTTTCACATTTTTTTCAAAAAAATTCAAAATTCACAAAAAAAAAAATTGAGGGGGCATAGGTATATCCAGCCTTTGTTGGGGCACACTGGGGCATGTTCTGAATTGAATTTTCCTAATTTTTCTTTGACATAATTCTCTAAATCACTTAATGTCAAAAAGGGGCAAAATGTAGACACTGAAAAATGTCTTGGTCTGCAAACATCATTTTTCTGCATCAATCTCTCTTCTTCCCTACATAATTAATTATTTAATTATTTTCTTTGTTAGCATTCAAGTCTATTAATCAAATAATTATAATTATTTAATTACATTTCATTGTCTTTATTCTTCTTCAATTAATTAAATAAATTTAATATTTACTTAATTATATCACTAACATCCTATTTCTTTCTATAATTAAATAAATTCTCATTTATTTAATTATTCATCTTTTTCTATTTGTCTATAGTCAAATAATTATTTTATCTATTCATTTAACATCTTCCTCCGTTACTAAATAATTAATCCAATTTAATTATTTAATATTTTTATTTCTATTTTTTCCACATTTAATTAAATGGTTGAAATAATAATCATTTTAATTGAATGCCATTTTTCCTCTTTCTCCATAAATAAATAATCATTTTTTATTACTTATTCCTCCACATCCTCTTCCAAATTAAATAATATGATTTAATTTCTAGGATTCATTTCTTCAATTAAAGATTATTATTTGATTTCTTCACTTTCCCTCCACTTTCTCTTTTGAATTTAAATTGTTGAGTTCCTCTAGTCTTCTTTCAATCTTGACTGTCTATCCTTAGCCATCCCTAACCCTACCACTATGTGGTGCATGAAGCCTCAACCGTTAATCTTCGCATCTTCCAAACTTTTTATCTCGTTCATTTGTTTGAGAAGCTTTTGTATAAAAGAGAGTTGTCTTCTTCATTTTTTCTTTACAACCACAATCTCCAAAATTCTTACTATCTTGTCAATGTCACTTGTAGGTATTTGTACACTTTAAAATCCAAGGGAAAGCTTGCAACTTGAGAAGAATGGAGTAGATGAACCAAATTTGATATGGGAAGTTTGATATTGTTTTGATATTTGTTTAATTTCATTTATAATCTTATGCTTTCTTGTTTTGGATTTGGGATTCTTGGCTTATATTTTAGGTAGTTGTGGTTTTTATCATTGATTTTAGCCTTCTTATTTTGAATATTCCCCTTCCTTATAGGGTCATAAGCTAAATTTTCCACCTAAAGACAAAAAACTTGCTATAATTCAATGTAGTTCAAGTGGGGGATCAATTCCTTGATATTTTTTCAATAAATTTATCCATTCTCTTAGAGTAGATTGGCCATTTATAGTGGAGGAGGGTATTATAAAATTAGTCTAAGTAGTGGTTAGATTATATCTAGTATGATGATTCAATGTTTCTAAGACTAATAATCTTCAGAATTTTATTTTTAATTGTAAGCTAATAGAAATAACAACACCTCTAGAAGGATTCCATAAAGAACCCAAGATGGATTTTTTAATCTATATCCCAATGGAGGTTTTGATACCTAACCCTCCATTAAGGAGCAATTCCAACTATGTATTTTTCCTAGTTTAAATATAATAGATATGGTCTTGAAGACCACTTTCATTGATAAAAACATAATTATATTATATAAAATATATGTAAGTAATATTACATTATATGTATAAATGTATATACATACATACATTAATACACATACTTATATAGGTATCTATATATGTGTGTGTGTGTATGTGTGTATACATATTCATACATACATACATCTACATACTTCTTCTCTTGGTAATTTATCGAATCTGGAACCATAGAACTTAGCCTATAGGTGTCCTTTTGTGGATGTTTTTCCCTATTTGTCAAGGATATGCCCTAGATATGTCTTCAATCCATTCTTCGAGCCCTCCAAAATACCTAAATTTGCAAACACCCATGGAAAGAAAGAGAAGTGTTGATTGTTAGGGATTGGAGATTTTCCTTGGTCAAACCCATTTGTAGATAATTAAATATAATGAAGAAATAAGATAATAAATCATGAAATGTAAGAAAAATGGATTTAGTACCTTGTCATGATGAGAGATCTTGAGTTGCAACAAATATCCAACCCTTGAATGCCTTGACGAGATGCCTTGATGACTTACCATGTAAAAACCCTAGCTTGGTTGAGAAGAGTAGTGGATGAGAGATGGATGAGTGAGAAAGAGTTGTGAATAATGAGTGTGTCTTATGAGAAATAGGTTTTTGAGGCTTATTTAAAGGCAATCCACCTTAAAAATCCTGTTATTTGATCTTCAAGGTTGACATGAAGGAGAAATAAACTGAAACCCTGACTTTTCTCACTCAAAACCCTGAAAATAGCTCCAATGGGACTAGGTCGCCACCTTGGGTGACCTAGTCCACCTAGACAGGACTAATTCACCTAGATGGGTGACCTATCCCCACAAGGGCCCTTTTGCCAGCTAGATTGTCTAACAACAAATAAATTGGGTTTATATCATGATTTTATTAGATATTTGATCAAATCAAGCCTTGGGATGCACAATAAAGGGTCATATGGACCTATAAATAGTGATGAAAAGGGGTTATTTAGGTCTAAAATTCATAGGAAAGGGTTTGAATGAGTTAAAAGTGCCAAAGGCTACAACTTTTGGTGACACATTTAGCCCCCACTTTAGTGAGAGGATGAACTTGCTTCAAAATCACACTAAAGTAACCTAGTGGAGATGGTGAAGAATGAGAAAGAGAAAGGAGGTGGTCAAGCCCCCCCGATTCGGGATTCTAAGGAAAAAAGACACCAATGCAAGAAGACATTCAAGGATGAATGGCATGCAGCAAGATGAGATACATGATTATACAATGACATGAACTATAACGAAAGGAGGAATAAGGTGGAAAAGATGTGCTCACTCTGGGGCCATAGACCATCAGGTCGTCTGTGGGGTGAGTTGTCCTAAAGAAGTGGTTTAGTGGGAAATTTATGCCCTAGTGTTCGATTCCCACTATATAATGAGAAAGTCAAGCCAATGTGTTTGCTTCCCATTATACTAACTGTACGAGAGTTACCTCGCTTGATAAATTTGATAAGGCACCACAAACCTTGTGTAAATTCTTTTGAATATTATGTAAAGAATTTGTTGAAGGGTATTTTTCTTTGTTCATATCAGGTCTTCTTCTTAGGAAGCATTGTGCCTAATGTCTCTAAGAGAGGACAAGTTGGGCTATCAGATCATTATCCATGGGATGCCTCATTCGCATTAGGCCACTTCAGTTAATTGTAAAATCTTGGAAGGCACTTGTACACATCTAAAAATGGTCATGGTTTACCAAATCTATTAATTAATTAAATATGGATTATTTAATTAATATTCTTAAGTCATCTACATATAAATAAATTTAATTATTTATTTATATTGTTCATTTTTCCAATTCTTCTAGTTTAATTAAATAAATAAGTTTATTTAATTAATGCTATCTTCCTCTTAATTAATTAAATAGATTTCACAATTTATTTATATTAATTATCTCAAGTTTAAATTCTTAATTTAAATGATGCTCTTCATTTCACATTTAATTAAATATTTTCAATATTTAATTAAAACACTTTCTAAATTCTTCACTTTTCTCACATAATTAAATATTTTCAATATTTAATTAAAAGCTTTTCATTTCCCACACATAATTAAATATTACCTATTTTTAATTATGGACACATCTTTCATTTGTCTCTTCATTTTCCATCTATCTCTTAAACTTCCATCTTCTTTTCAAATTCTCGATCTCTCACCATTCATTTTAACAAGTTTGAACTCAACCGCTAATCCTAGCTAATGAGATTCTTGCCTTCAAAAATCTATAAATATAGCCCTCTTGTGTGTTGAAAAGGACCTTGAATTCTAGATTTTCATACGTAGTTATTATAGTCACATTTCAGTTTTATCAAGCATTTTAGCATCATAGCATTTCAATTTCATAGCTTAATCTTTTAGTCATGCATATGCACTTTCATTAAATCTCATTCTCTTAAGTGATCATTTCAACAAAGTTGTTGTTTGCACAACTGAGAGCCAGCATCTTTAATCAAATTCTTGACAGATAGAGGACAATGGGACGAATTTGAAGAAGTTGCTTGTGTTTAGATTTTGCATTTTGCTTTCTTTAATTTATTTTCTTTAATCTAATGTTTCATTGGTGTATTAGATTAGATTTATTTTGATTTACACATTCTAACATACACATTTTTGGCGCCCACCGTGGGGCCAAGCCCCATATTTAATATTTCTTTTTGCAGATTTTTTGGCAGGTGACGGACAAAAATCATGTTTTGGCACATACGATATTTCTTTTGGTGCATCCACAGACTATTTCGGCACATCCACAGACTGTTTCGGTGCATCCACAGACTATTTCGGCGCATCTAGGGACTGTTTTTGCGCATCTAGAAACTGTTTTCGCGCATCCAGAAACTGTTTTCGCACATCCAGGCTCTATTTTAGTGCATGCATGGCATCTTTTGGTGCATCCAGGCTCTGTTTTAGCGCATACATGGCATCTTTTGGCGCATCCATGGACTGTTTTAGCGCATACAATTTATGATTTTTTTAATTTTTTTTAGTCAATCTTAAAATGGCCATATCTTGGTCATATTTTGGTCTTTTTTGGAGCTTTTTTTTTGAAATGGGGTAGAATTTCATAAGATATCTAATGGTGTAGGTATTTATCAACTTTGATAGAGTTTAAATTTTCAAATTCTCACTTAATGTCAAACCACAATGAAACTTGGTCTAAATTTTAGGGTTGTTATGCTTAATCATTTATCTAACCCTCATATCTTCTTGTTTCTTGATTCCATCTAACATTTAGAGCTAGTATAGCAGATTTTAAAGGACCATCGAACATGAAAATGAAAGAAAAAGGATTATCACATGATTGTAAAAAGTGTTTTTAAACACTTTGGGAGCAATTATAATCTCATTCTTAAATTGTTGTCTGGATCTGACGCGACTGCAGCCAGAGATTTTATTGATATATGGGGAATAAAATAAAGCAATCCTAGAATAGAAATTTAAAATCTGGAATTTATCAATCCTAGGATAGTCACCACACACTATTTTTGCAATTAAAATGAACTCCATGCCTGTTGTGAAGCAACATCTTCACTTAGTTTAAATCATTGTCATTTGGTGCTATAAAAAGAACATTGTTTGCTTTGTCTATAGCAATAGGTCTATGCTCTCCCCTTAACTGGGTGACCAAAATACCAGACTAACTTTTCATTTTCATGCAATTTTTATGCTTTATTACATCCTTTAGAGGGTCTGCTCTTGTGGGAAAAAGTACTCACCCAAGAGGAACGACCTAAGTGGGAACAACCAAAGCTAGGTTTTCCAACCCACTATAATCAAAAGAGAATTTGGGGAAAGTCCGCAATTCAATGGCAGTGTGCAAAGATAACCATCCCCAAAAACTTTGTTTTAAAGGTTAGGAGGTCTCCTAAGGGAGTTTATCTATAGTTGTGCCGAATGGAAACCTTGACTACAAACCATAGTGTAGAAAGCCAACCGTGTCAGTAACCAAACATAATTTTAATCACAGTGCAAGGGGAGGGAAGAATCTGCCCCCAAGACACTCACCATATAATTGCCATGGATTGTTCTTTTAGGGGATTTGGTATCCACTTCCGTCACCTTGAGTACGCACCTAGAAGAGACAAAAACATGGGTGCCCTCTAGGGGGTGACATGGCTATGTGAGTCGATGTGATTTTAAGCTGTGGGTTGTGATTTCTATGATAACCTATTTGACAACTAAGAGTGAGTCTGCTTGGAATGCTTATTTTGTTCAAAACCTATGAAAATCTCAAGAACATACACTCAATGTTTTATATTTTGTGTCTTTAAAAACAATTGTCTTCTTATTGCATGTTTTGTTTTCAAAACATTAATTCAGATAAGATCAT
>CM021100.1:51618590-51642702 GCA_007115665.2 Sequoiadendron giganteum | reverse complement strand
TGGTTATATGGTTTTGGGCGGTTGCATTCAAAGAAAGGGTTGATTGATGAAGGTTGTGATATATGTGTGTTGTGTGGTTTTAAACTGAAAAGGAAATGATAGTAGTCTAATGTATGAAGTGTAAACAAAGTAAATGTAACTAATGAAAACTAATCTAAAATGACCTAAATGTATGCAAAACATAAAGTAACCTGTAATTTGAAACTTGTGTACTTAAAAATGGAATGTTGCAGATGAGAGGCCCTGAAATGCTCTAGAAATTGTCTGAAATCAAAAGAAGGACTCTTACACCAAGTTGGGCAACCTAGTCCTCCTATCGGGAAATTATGTCAGACTGGGTTTCAGGGAAAAGGGTAGCCAAAAATACAAAACCCTTTTTCAGGCTTAGCACAGAGACAAGGTCTCCAATAGTGGTGAATTAGTCCTCTTGATGCTTTATGAGGATTCAGGGTCTAATTGTGTGGGTCCTAGTTGGTACTTTCCTCCTCTGTAGCAGTCTATGTCTGAAACTCCTGAAAAATGACCTCTAACTTCTCCTTTTTCTCCATCTAGGGTTTGATGTTTTGATGTGACTTGAGTGGAATGTTTGTACTTTCTCCAACACTTTAAACTTCACCACACATAAGTAGAAATCTTGAAAGACATGCAAAGACCAAAAAATTATTGGGGTTAGGGAAAAGGGATTTACCTAAGTCAAACCCCTTTGATGGTAACTAAACCCAAATGAGAAACAAATCAAAGGAAAGATGATTGAATGATAAACAATTTAAATTATCACCAAATCCTTTGTTGTTGAGGTCTGCAACATGTAAGAGAAACTCCAATGGAGGTTTCTTGTGAAACCCTTGTACTCAATTGCTTGCTTTGGAGGCTTGACTGCAAGAGTATTTGTCAAGAGATGTAAAACTGAGCTTGGGAGAGACTAAGAGAGGCCAAATCAAGATGAAAATCCTTACTTATAGATTATAAGCCCTAATTTTCTCAAAAATTGCAACATGATAGGCCAACAATAGGGTTCTTGAGGCAAATTCCTATTAGGTTTTTTGCCTTAAATTTGGAATTTATGCCAAAAGGGACTAGGTCACCCAAGGTTGTGACCTAGTCCACTTGGGCAATTTTAAGTGGTGGTTGGGAATTAAATAATGTTTAATGAAGTTTATCAACTTTGCCTCCTGAAACACACTTAAGTCAGGATTGAAAGTATATTAAGGGGAAAAATTAACTTAGAAAAAGGGTTAATTAGTGCTGATAAGCCTAGGAAGATGTGAAAATGCCTTACAACACTTTACAACACCTTGGCACAAGGATTGGAAAGGGGTAAAAGGGTGTTCTTTAGATGAATTGTGTTGAAAGGGTCTTAGAAAAGTGAGGAAATGTGTTACAACACTTCACAACACCTTATTAAAACAACATTAGGTTATTGTTCAGTTGCAAGCTTTCAAGACAGAATGAAGGTAAAGCAAGGCCAAAATTATTGAAAATACATACCAAAGACTACACTTTTTGGTTATACAAAAAGGAAAATTAAAAAAAAAATAGTTCTAGTGTATATCCCCATTTTAAAGGATTTGTTAAACACCATACTATGAGAAATTACTTTAAAGTAGAGAAGGGAAAAATGTAAAAAGGAAGGAAAGGGCATGAGAGCCAAACTAGAAATCCTTATGCCAAGTGATAGGTTTTCAAGGGAGGTTGCATTATGGAAAGGATAGTATGTCACATGCGAGGTAAATTAAGAAATTTAATCACCATCCAAAGCTTGCTCTTGTATGTTCATAAGATGTTAACATTTATTGAAAAGAGGAAAAAAAAAGTGACATACAAGGACCGAGCTAACGAAACCCTTTCACCCACTTAGTGCAGGGAAATTTGGTGAGCCGAAAGGGTGAATGTATGTGTTAGTAAGAGGAACTAGGTTCCCCCATAGAAGGGAGAGCACCACACTCTATGAGATGTTTGAAGTTTATTATTTGGAGATAATGGAGAGGAGGGAGGTAACCCTAAATCTTTCTTGAAAGAGGATGATATGTCATTTTTCATCATGTGTTCATTGCATATATGTGTAGGAGGGAGATGGTTGTTGATAGCATAACAATATTCCAAGTTAGATGAAGGGGTTGTGTTCGTCTGAGAAGGATTGGTTTATGTACAAGAACACAAATCCTTTCTAATGTGATGTGTTGTTCCTTCATGAGGGATGGGAGTTATATAGCCCCCATCACCAGCATGGATTAATTTTGTTCAGGTAGAACCAAGTTGAGCATATGAAAAAATAGGGTTGTTTTGGTTTAGGTTGTGAGATTTCACACTCTCCTTAAAAAGGAGGTGTAAGACCCCAATCGTGTCTAGAACTTGTATCTAAAAATGAATTGTTTGCATATGCCTCAACTTGGATAATTTTTGATCTAGGAATGAAAGGATTAGGGGAGTTGGAAATGTTGTGATTAGTTGATCAATGTAGAGCTTCATTCATCTACGTCAACCGTGTATATATTTTTATTGTACTCAAATTTCATTATACAGTGAAGGGTAGATGGGACTCATTTCATAGCATGAATCCATTGTCTCCCTAGGAGAAGATTGTATGGAATGGACCTCCTTGCATGATATGTATAGGGGTAGGCAACACTATAGCTCCAAACTCAATAGGTAATGTGATCATCCCTAGTGGTTGCCTATTAACATTGTCAAAGCCACGATTATGAACATCATTAAGCTGAATGATATTTTTGTCCATGCCAAGTTTGTTGACGAGGTCCATGATACAAACATTAATTTTTATTCCATTGTCTATAAGAGTGTGCTTCACTAGAGTTTCGTTAATGATCACCTTTATCATCAAGGGATCATTCTTATTTTGAATCTCAAGTGAGGGTAATTCATGTTTAGGAAATGTGATTTCGGATTGGGTTACTTGCATGGGACAAGAGGGGGATGTGATATTGTTCAATTTTATGTAAGATTGGATCTCCTCCACTTGTATTTGCACCATTTCTTTAAATAGAAATTTGATTGTAGGTGAAAGTTGAATAAGTTTCCATATATATATATATATCAACAGGAGCCTTTTTAAGGTCCTCCACACTAGGGACTCTAAGTTGAGAAAAGGGTAATGGTGTAGGAGTGATGTGTTATCCCCCATATGTTTCAGTCACTAACTTACAACTTAGTGGCTATGAAACACTATTCTAATTAGATAGAATCAATGATTTCAATACATCTCTTAGTTTTTTGTGTGATTCACTACTGGGAGGGGACATATGAGTCTCACTAATTAAAGGAGATCCAACTTGTGTCATCATAACCTCAAGAATATTGTCTTTATGTTCATGACTAGTTAATGAACTGGATTTGAATGTCACTAGATTCTCTTCTCCTAGAGAAGGTTTAGTGTTTGAAGGATAAGTGTCAAGGTTCACACGTTCTTGCACCATGATAGCCTCCTTAGAATGAGAGTTTTTAGGAGAACTACAAATCGAATATTTCCAAATTCAAAGGTTAGTTTTTCTAAAATAAATTCATCGCAAGGAGGGTAATGATCAATGGTGGAAATATCTTGTTTCATAAGGGGTTCCCTAGGTGAAGAGGGACAACTAAGATACTCATGAATTTCATCGGTTGTATCTTCTAACGACAAAGTATCATCTTCACAACTAGGAGAGATGCTAGGAGAAGGAAAAATGTTACTGGCATAATCCCTTATGGTTATGTTGTCATGTTTATTAAGAGAGCTAAGAGGAGATAAATAACTAGGATTCTCAGAACTCTCATTAATTGGTTTTTCTAATACCAAAATCTATGCATCACCAAGAGGAGAGAGATTAGGGGAAGAACTAGTATGGTTGTTCAAAATGTCCAAGGTTGTATTCTTTATCACTAAAATGCTCTCATAGGGAGAGGGTAGGGAGGGATTCTTAGCATATCTAGATTTGTATGATACTAACATTGTTTGAACATAAATGACAAATACATGTAACCATTTGATGCACCATTTCAACAATATGGACAATGTGGATACAAATATACATAACATTTTTATCCAATGTATGCTAAGTTTGAAGAATGTAGACAATGTCTATGAAACAATGAAAAGTAATTTTAGAAAACTTATGCATAGTTGTATGAATATAAACATTGTATAGGAAAAATTTAAAAGTACTTTTATCAATGTTAAGCATAGTTTCAGAGATGTAAGCATTTTGTAGATCTAATGATGAAGGTATATAAAAAATGAGCACCCTAATTTGATGATTTTGAGTTAGAAGCATAAAACCTATGTTCTCGAAACTTTCTAGACTTATAGTAGATGGTACTAGGAGGTCTAAGAAGCAAAAAAATGAGGTTTTTGATGCTATAACAAGCAGTTAAAAATGTGAACTAGGACTAGGTTGCCCAGAATGGTGAATTAGTCCCAATAGGGATTTTTTTCAATTTTTTTGATGTTTTTGATTGGTTTTGATGTGTTTCAGGTTGCATGATGCATTTATAAGGTGTAAATGTAGAATTTTACAAATTTTCAATGAATATATGTACAAAAATGAAAGCTAACATGAGATTTTAACTAATGCGTTATTTTATAAACCCTAGGATGCAAACAATGCAAAATCCTAATGCAATGCAAGCTTTTTCCTAAGATGTAATTGTAAAATCAGAAGATTAACAAGTGTTGTATGGTTGGGTTCACCAAAATTAACCACCAAAAACATATATGCTAAGAAGGGAAAGAGGATTCCCTTTACTAGGCACCTACGGTCTTTCACCTAGGAGCACTTGGTGTAGGAATGACGCTCTCTCACCTTGATGATATGGTTTTTTTTGGTGATTGCATTCAAAGTGAGGGGTTGGATGAGGTTGTGTTATGTGTGAGGAGTGTGGCTAAATGTTGTAAAGTAATGAAACTAAAATAACTATTAAATGTAAAGTAATCTAAATCTAAACTACATGCAATGTAAATTAAATACTCTAAATGTATGCAAACTAGAAAGAAACTGGAAATAACCGAAGTGGTGCACTTGGGTATTGAAATTTGCAGATGAGGAGCTCTAAAATATGTTGAAACTTGCTAGAAATATACAAAGGGTTACTTACACTAGAATGGGCGACCTAGTCCCTTTGCCAAGAAAATCAATCAGAGTGGATTTCTGCCAAAAGGGTATCCAAAATTTTCAAAATCCTTGAAAAGTAGGATCAGAGGGACTAGGTCGCCATTGTTGGAGACCTGCTCCTCTTTTGAGTTTCTAAGTATCTGGAAGAAGAGATTGGAGCCTTCAGTCTTCACTTCGGATCCTGGTAGGGGTCTACTTTAGATTCTATATAAAATGGGTTGAAAGAAGTCTCCAAGCTTCAACTAGGGCTTTGTTGACTTGAATGGATTTGATGAATTGGAAACACCTTTCTCCTTGACAAACCTGCAAATCACACATGCACAAAGGAAACAAAGGGTTAGGGTTAGAGAATAGGGGTTTGCCTTATCAAACCCCTTTGATGGTAGCTAAACCCAAATGAGAAGCAATGAAAGGAAATGATGATTGAATAATAAAGAAATATAGATACTCACCAAAACCTTAGTTGTTGAAGTCTGCAACATGCAAGAACAAACTCCAATGGAGGTTGCTTGTGCTACCTTGTGCTTGATTGTTTGCTTGGGAAGCTTGAGTGAAAGAGTGCTTGTGAAGATGAGAATGAGCTTCGGGGGCGAGTAAGAGAGTAATAGAGGAAAAATGAAGATGAAAACCCTTTTTAGTACATGTTGTGCCCCAATTTCTCGAAAATGTCACATGATAGGCTGAAACTATGGTTTTGGGGGAAACTTTTCATAAGGTTTTTTATTTAATTTTAAACCAAAAGGGACTAGGTCGCCCAAGGTGGCAACCTAGTCCACTTGGGCAAATTCAAGTGGTGGTTGGGAATAAAAAGGTGTTTAATGATGCTTATTAGGCTTGCCTCCTGAAACACACTTAATTAAGGCCTAAGAGTACATTAAAGGGACAAATTAACATAAGAAAAGGGTTAAAGTAGTGATGATAACCTTAGGAAAGTGTAAAAATGCATTACAACACTTTGTCACAAGGCTTGAAAGGGGGTTCTTTAGATTAATTGTGTTGAAAGGGTCTTATAAAAGTGGGAAGATGTGTTACAACACTTCACAACACTTCACAAAACCTTAGTAAAACACCGTTAGATTATTGTTGAATTACAAGATGCAAGACTGAATCAAGGAAAAACAAAGCCAAAAACTAAGGAAAATGCCAAAATGAGTGAAAAAGTGTCAAAGACTGCACTTTTTGGTGTCACAATTTCATACTTCATGTTTCATGATCATATTTCATTGTTTCATCACAAGGTTTAATTACGTAAACAGGGTTTGACCAAGGAAAAACCCCATTTCCTAATAATCAACAACATTCTCTCTCTCTCTAGATGTGTGATTGTAGATTTAGGTATCTTGGAGCTTGAAGGATCTTTAAAGATTGTTATAAAGTTTAAGAAGGTCATCAAAATATCATAAATTTGTTATCTTCACAAATAAGTCACCTCAAAGTTACAAATCAGGGTTTCAAATCCATAAACTAAGTGTGAAAGGAAGCTCACATAGATAAGAGTGTATATTTAGGCCTTAACCCTCTGAAAAAGAAAAGTGATACTAATACACCAATCATGACGTATGAGTCCCAGTATAACATATTTTCTAGATCTCAAGAGATTCAGACTCACCACTATCATATTCATGTTTCTACCAAGAAACCCAAGTCTAGGAATAAATCGCCCAGACTAGCGTATGAATCCTAGTGGGTATTAAAAAGTAGGTTTTCAGGGTTTTGCAGCTTGTTTTGACCTCATCCTTCTTCTAGGTGTACCTTTGTTCATTCTAAGTCATTTATTCTGCATTTTAGTTTCATTTCCTAGGTCATTTAGCTAGGTTTTGCATAGTACTGTGCATGTTACATTCATTTCTTATCTTTCCAAGCCCCAGCTTGGTGGTTAACCATCTTATTCTCTTTAATCACACCCTAGGATACCTTATTGCAAGATCTCTTTCCCCGTTTCTATCTTTGGATTGATATCTCTAAGGTTTCCTTGAGTTTAACAAGTGTGAAATAGAACCCTACCCTTGTGCTTCATTCCTCAAAGGTGGGGCGTACTATTTATGTTGTTACATAACTACATTTTTGGGGTTTTATTTATAACACTATGGATTTTATTTCTTTTTGCATGTTAAAATTCAAATATTCAAGTTAAGATCTTGTATTTACTCCTCTACTAAGATATTATTTTTATTATGTTAGAGTAATATCTAGTAGATATATTTTCATATCTCTTAAATGTATGTATTTCCTATGGTGGTACTATATTGTATGAGATTGTATGCTCATACCATTTGATGGAATTTTCAGTGTTTATTTTTTCCTATAGTTTTAGGTTGTGTGTCTTTCTTTCTTTTTAATTAATATCATATCCCATAAAATGTAAACATATCACATCAGGGAGTTGTACTTATTTCAAACATAAAGGAATATTGTTAACCTCATAACAACCTATCCAACTATTATAGACATTGTCATTACTCGTTGGGTGAGTCAGATTATTTTTTATTAAAACATTGCAATGAAAAATCTATTTATTAATAAAATGTTAAATAACTATAACAATCTTGATAATAGAACTTGTAAGGTGTACAACATCTAATCCTAATATCTAGAACTATTAATAGTAACAAACAAGCAAAATATTTTAAAAACCTGATTTTTTTAAAAAAATTATATGATTGAATGATAATTTTATTTATTATATTTTTTAGTTTTTAATTTTATGAGTATATTTAAAATACATTGAAATGCCTATCCCTAATAGACAATTCAATGGCCAAATTTAACGATCTTAATGAGCTTGCATGAGTAGTCTTTATAGTAATGAAACAAGTTGATATTTTACCTCACTCATGAGTTTTTTTTTTCGTGTGAGAATCATACGAAGAAACAATTTTTCTTCTGTGTAAGTTTATCGTTTTGAGATGATGACACTTGAATTTGAGGTGGTTGTGTCCATCTTTTGATATCTACATGATTTTTTGACTCAAGTTTCTCTGTATCATCATTAATAAGCTAGTTTAAGACGTGTCCATTACATCATTCTACATATAAAACCCTTTCATCTAATGGATCAAAAATAAAATAGAAACGAGCAAGCTGAAAAGAAAGTCTAATATATAATTCTAGACTCTAGCGGGTGGAACAATACAGGAACTTTCTGAAGCAAGAACCAAGCTTGCAAACTTGTGCGAAACAGCTATCCATCAATTTCTCACATAGAAGATCCAAGATATCATTGTCTTTTCCTAATTCTCCTAAGCATATTTCACAGAAAAAACTCAAGTACTTGGAGTCTGGATAACGTCATAGATCTAAGATATTCTTCGCTACCGTAGAAAGATTCTTGCCAGAACAAGCCAATATTGATATTGATAAAACGATTTTCTATAATATATCTTAAACTTGCGGTCACTCTGACATCATAATTGGACCAGCCATGTAGTATCTCTACTTTTCAAGCAAGGAATATTGCTAGAGACCCTTTTTCAGTGCATATTTCAAATGTGAGGCGGCAGGGGGAGACAAATACAAAATTCCAAGACAAAATGGCTTCTGAGAGTTACATTACATGAATAAACTCTATCAGGTGAGGTTATAATAGCAAAGAGACAGCAGAGTCAAGGATATAAACGTTCATGGAACTACAGATAAGATATAAAGATATTGAATCTTCCTCTGCCAAATGTAAGGCAAGTGAATCCCACTTGCGAAAGCTGCCAAACAAGATAAGGTATAAGACTCTTTAATGAAAAATTAAAGATTCAAATGCATAGTGTGGTCGAAATCTTTGTGCTGACGTTTCGTATATTTAAAAAGGCCAGTTTATCTTGTTGTCACTCTTTGGGTAATTCATATTAATAAGTAGTGGGGTCTAGTGTTTAGACTATAACGTAAGAATTGCCCAGAAGGAAGGGCTATGGATTTTAGAGTAAACAAAGTCTAGAATAATAAGCAGTCTCAGAAGTTTCTGTATGTTATTCAACTCATTTCGCTTTCCTAATCGTCACGTATGAGAATAAATGAGAATGACAATATCAAAGAAATCGCTTTCCTAATTTTGAATAGTCTGCAGGTGATGGTACGATTTTAGCCGTGCATTGCATGGATTATTAGAAAATTTATAAATTGATTTAGTTCGTTTGAAACGGTCGACAACTGTAGATTACGTACGCTGATTTCAAATCTATTAAGGCGTGAAACATGAGCCATTAAACAAGCTTCAAGCTATCAGTAGGTTTAAGTCTTGCCCTCATGAGACTGCGTGTCAAACAAAACTAAAACCCCGTGTTCAATAAGTCGACTAGGCGTGCACAAATTGGACATAAATTGGCTGCACCCACATAAGCCTACGGTTTTGATTTTATAATTTTCCACAGATCAGCATTCCCATTCAATATACAATTGTAGTAATACCTTTGAATGTCTGACACATTCGAAAGGGCCCCGGGAATCTTACGTGTTGTTGCCGTCCGCCATGGAAACTATCGATGAGAAATAGACTATAAAACTGGCATATGCGCTGATTTCTCTGTAATTTCCCTCCTGTTTTTGGATACCGCTAATTCAGTCTTCTTCCAGATGTCTTTGAGATTAATACGATACTTATCCTGACTAATGAGCTATACGATTGCCTTTTTATTTCCTCTCCCTTTGTCGAGTAGACATGAGCTTGCATTGACTGGATTTTCAGGTTATATTTTATTGAGATGATGTCACACAAGCTCTACACTGTAACTTAATTAAGATGAATTAGTCTACCATAATGAAACCAGCTGGGTATCGACAAGCTTAATCTATGGTCTACTAGAGTTCAATCTAGTTAATTACACTAACTTGCTCCGAAAGAAAACAAAGCACGATTCAACTAAATTGTCGTAGTCTAGTTACAATACGTGTACTTTCTCATTCCAAGTTATGCCGTTAGGCATGATGTATTAAACCCATGGTAAAAGTTCAACTTTGAATGGTACTCACATCCTCCTCAAACCATTCCATCTATGTGAGTTTCCCTTAAAAGAGTTAATTTCCCTTAAAGAGTTAATTGATGATGACACTTATTGTGTTGAACATCTAAACTAGCTTGAGTTTCTCGATGAGCATGATTATAAACTCTCGAACATCTCCAAGCTTATCAAAGATCCATTTCTAAACATTATAATCAAGATGTTCTTACTCATATTTTTAAGGTAGCTGATTAAAATTAGAGAAATGTAAATACACCACTTGATTAAAAGGGGAAATTCAGCCATAATTTGTTAGGTTCTTTCATAATCATTTTCATGTATGGTTTTGGTGCATATGGACTACCATCTATGGATGGTACAACTCTAAAAGAACTGATCAATGTAATGTATCTTCATTGATACTATGCATAAGGTCTATGTGACATGCACATGACACTCATTCCTCTCCAAGTATCGTAGTTCATTGTCCTATGATATTTCTTAACTAATACATTATCTTCTTAGTTTGTGTTATCATGTAAACATGTGTATGTAATTAATTTCATTAATTAAGAATTATATATACATGTGTTTTATTTTTATGCTATGTATCCATACATTGTGTTTGATTAACTCTTTTGGTCAAGAATTAGATCATCATTGTATTTACCTAAACATGTATATTTTTATAAGAATCTATATATCAAAAATTGGCTTTCAACATATCAAAAACTAGATTTTAGCTCTTGCATGCATAGCTCCCTGAGCCCTCTGGCACTAGTGGTGGTGAAGGAGGAAGTTGGATCGACGCATAGTAGTGAGATCGATGAGATTGCGACATAGACATTCTCCATGACCCTAGTCTTTGGATATCTCCTTGAAGCTTTGTCACATCCTCTTGTAGTTGCACGACACACTCCTATAGTGAAGCCTCTCACTCTTAGGCCTATGACAACTCATCCTTGAGTTGGTGTACCTAAGGATAAATGAGTGTTTCCTTCATTGCCTCTACCTGCTTCCCAAGGTTATTGAACTAGCTCTATAGGGCATCATGTGCTACCTCAACATTCTCAGCCCATGTCATGGCTTGATCTCACGCGAACAACGCAGTAAGGAGCTTCATATCTCATTGGTCCCTTTGGCTAGTTTTCATGGTTAGCTCTGTCGCCCACTTGATTGCCTCCACCTACGAATCCTCATAGGTTCTCCTTAAATGCAGTACAAGCCTGAATAATTGGGCATGCTTCCCTACTATGCATGGCATATAAGCATTTAGGAATAACCCCCACATCTAGATGGTTGGGGCTACCTCTTCTATGCACTACATGAAAAATTTAAGCCACTCCTGTGTGAGCACTACAACCACAAAGAAAGTAGATGATGTCAGTACCATATCATACATGCATATATATATATATTATATATATATATGCCAAAAAATTGAAATAAAAGTCATTGGAATGAAATACATGCACCATACTTGTACTTAGGTCCCCAAATTGCTAGTGTGGGTTGGGGGGTGGAGCATCGCTGCTAGATGCGATGCTCGACCCTTCCACTACTGTCAAGGGAGGCATGACTATTTGGATAGTAGGTGATGTAGATGAGATTGGTATCACACATATTGGTGATGCCACACATCTCCACAACCTCAGTCTGTGTTGTGCCTTGTTCATCTCTGCCTCATTGCCCTTTTTGTGGCACCTAGGACCCTTACCTCCTAACCCCTAAGCATCAACATCGCCCATGAGGGCACTTGCTGGGAAAATTAAGGTGGGACTTGTTGTTAGCCACAAGTTTACAAAATTGAATGCAATGTCAATGGCATCGATTGCAAGGGCCTCAGGCTGGTCATCACCATCTAAACCATCATCGCCATTGAGTGCGACATCCATGATGGTGGGAGGAAGATGGTCTCCTTCCCATGTCATGCTCTTATGAGACCATATATACATGGGAGCTAACAGAGGGATTGCCTACACCTACCTAAACTGACAAGTGAGCCAACGCTAGTAGTATGATGCTATGATATGATCTAACTGCCTAACCAAGAGTCAATTGTGTTGTATTTTACATAGCTACCTCCTGTTAGATGGCTAGATCCCCACTCATTTATTAGGGAGCCATCCAATATTATGCACCCAAGTAAAGAATCTATATACTATTTCCAAAACTATAGATCTCCATATTGCTAGTTCTGTATCAAGGGGTACATGTGTGCTTGTAGTGATCCATGTGGTAGGCCTAAGGGATACCTAGTTGACCTCATGCGTCATATGTGCTTGAATTCCCACACTTGAAGTAGTACAAAGATGGTAAGGTTGTGATACTCATAATGAACATATCACCCAAGGTCATGATAAAGGTGTGTGAGCATGCTAGAACCCCAGTAAAATACTATCCTCATTTCCTTCATGGCTCGAATGCAATGGGTGAGGCCTCCATGAAGGTGTGAGACTTGCCCATCCATCATGACCAACAATGATGGTAACAATCATTGCCCATAGAACTAGTGACATTACTACTCAACTCTGCTTGAGACAATGTATGTAGATATAGCTCATCGTGTCCTCTAGGACCATACGATCGAGGTAGTACTGTTGTACATGACCTAGGCATCTTAGGTTGTTCTACCCTCCTTGTATGCCACCCACTCTCCATGGATGGGTAAGTGTATGATATGGTATATTTCCTCCAATGTCACTATCTTCTCCCTATAGATGTATCCATGTCCCACTGCTCCATCTGGGCCATGAGCATGGGTGTGTGAAAGAGGATCTCTGGCAATGTGCAAACCCACTAGAGCCCAACTTTTTACAATAATCCATAGTCATACGCATTGCTCTCATTGATGTGGTTGCACAACAATGAAAAAATCAACCTTCCACTATGATTTCTCTTGATCCACTTCTGCAAAAGCATGAATTCTCATGTTAGAATAATCTACATCACAAAAAACTTTTAGCTCTACATCATCCAAACCATTCTAAATTTATTTTAAGTTTGCCTCTTCGACCATAGTACATTGTATAGACATCTATATGACACATTGGTGTCCAAGGTTGAATAGTTTTCTGACAATAGCATGCTGGCTAGATGCAAATGTAATTGAAGGACATTGATTCCTTGACGAGATGCCAACGGATTAGCCAGATACATTCTCACTGGCTGGATCCCTGCAATACTCATGAAAATTAAAATGCTGAAAAATCCTAGTGAAATACAAGTTTCATGGAGAAAGTTTGTGTACATCAGTTGGGTCACCCCTCACCACATCCACACATAGCTGATCAATTTATGGTGGTCTAAAGGCTCATTTGTAAGGTATTTTGTTGAAAATCTCTTGAAAATTAGACAAAATCCTCACCATAAATAGTGAAAATAACCATTTTATGGGCCCATCTAGACATATATTGGTTCATTTTTTTCCCATTTTTTGTGGTGAAAGTGTTCCTTATATGCTTACTATTTTCACCCCACCTAGCTAGGGTAAAAAATAAGATGGAGCATCTACTCACTTCATCATATTTTTCTTCCTATTCACCAAAATTTTCTTGAGCATTTTTCTCATTGTGGTAGCTTCATCCGATTTCGAAATTGACCCAATTTTGAGCTCTGCAAAATGAAACAACACATCAAGTGTTGTATTTTCTCGCTAAGATTGAATGTTGGGGCATCATCAGTATCCACCTACTCCACCTCTATGGCCTCTATAGTATCCTTTTTGGTAAAATCTATAAATATTTCAAAATTTCAATTTCACATTAATGTCTTCTTAACTACTTTAGTGTAGCTATTTTTTCTCCAAAAAAATTAGCTCACTAAAGTAAGGGAAAAATGTAGTGTCATAAATTTCACTCTATGGAAATTTCACACTTGTGTGTCTAGCCCATCATATTAATAGTAAAAAACTATAAGTTAGAATGTCACGATTCCAATTTCATAGTGGACAACAATGAAGTGCTAACAACTTGAACAACTCATTCTTGCAAATTTTAGAGAATGATGATTGTGTGATGCATGGATGTCCATGCAACACGTTAGCATCCCCAAAATTTCTAAGATTCATATGAGAATATTTTGTATCCTTTTCCTATGGCATATTTCATCATGGAAAGAACATGAATGTAACTGCTCCTCCCACCCATGCAACCTCACAAAAATCCTCTTTTCACTCTCATTATTATTCATTCTCATTCTATCCTTTTTTATCTTTCTCTCTCTTCTATTCTATTATACCTTTACATATTTTCTCATTCTCTCTTGCTCTCCATAGTGAAGCTCTGCTATATTTCTATCAAAGAAAAAATCAAGGCTCTCTTACAAGCTAGCATATCACATCTATCAAGCAAAGAGGGGATCCACAAGATGTTGGTAATTCTCTCTTGTCTATTTATCTTGCCTACTTACTATTATCTATTTGTCTCATCTATTACATTAATTATAAGGTTTCTCCTCCACAAGGAGGTTTGTTTCTATCACATGTCTTTACATTTCATGTATTCTTGTCTATCTCCATCTATTTGGATGTCCATGGAGGTGGAAACACCAAAATGGTGGTTTGGATGAGGTAAGCTCATAAACATTCCTAACATTTTTCCTCTTTATTATATGTGTAGATGTATGAACTTTAGAAGTTGAACATTACAAATTTAAAGGTTTTACTCTCTATTTTGAAAGGGATGATAGTTTGGGGCACAAACATCCCCACGGTGCACTATCATCCATGACCAAGGCGTAACCCTCCTAGGGGTGAAATTTATGATTTCTCTGGTTTCTATTTTTGTAAAACAGATCATAATTTTGTCCTCAATTTTTTTTATTGAGAAATCCTATCATTCTTGTCTTAAATAGATTAGCATTCATTCGATTAGGTTGTATGAACTCTCTTTATTTTCTATTTTTTCACCTGAGCCTTATTCCTTGAGGTAACTAAGAGTTATTTTCTTCTTGAAGACTCTCTTTGTCTTGAGTTTCAATGGTAACAAATCCCCTCCTTTACACCCATATATGCATATTAGCATCATTAGATATAGAATATACAAAAGAAAATAAAATATTTTACTATACATGAAGGTTTTATATATTATAGTGGTTGGTTAAGACCTATAATATAATTATATTTTAACTCAGCCTATCTATAAGTGTATATGTAGGTGGCCTCTTCTATTTGTCTTCTAAACTGATGACTATATATTAATATTAAAATTGAATTCACTCTCTTGGATACTCTCTACCTAAATGCTTACTAAGGGATCTAGGATTCTCAAAAAATTCCCCCTCTAATAGTCATCCTTGTCCTTCCTTATATGTGGATGTTTCATACCTATCTCCTTCCCACTGAGATTTTGATTCTAGCTAAAATTCATCTTGTAATTAGTTATATTATGTAATATATTTTTTGGCATACCTATATTTTCTCTACTACTAGTTTAGGTGACACCTATTAGCCTTCATTTATAAGGAAAATATATTGGATATCATTATCTTGAAAATTTGTAATAAAATATGAAATATCTATCCTAGGCACCCATATTATCTATTTATTATACCCCTTGCACTAATCTCTATCTAAAAAATACTTTATCTAGTCACACCTTTTACCTAGGTATCTTCTCAGTGTGCAAGATTTTGTAAATTTATGAGTCATTCTTCATGCATCTCTTCGCTTTCTCCTTATGATGATTGCACACAATATAGCCTCTGTAATCTACCTGTAAATATAATCCCCTATTCCCTTAGTACCAAAACTCATTTTTTTCTCCCTTTCTTAGTGGCACAAACTTGAGAAACAATAGAAAAATGTTTTAGTTTCTAGCATTCATAAGATTTTTGGGTTGACCTTAGATATGTTTGCATCTAAAAACTTGGCTACTTGTAAAATAAAAAATCATTTCTCATCACCTAGGAAGATTATATTGAATCCCTATTCTAGAAATCTAATCCAGTATGGTCACTAGTTTTCTCACTTGGTATCTATGATTTAACATATGTAAGCTAGTTCCTTTCTACTTCTTCCTCTTTTAGACCCTATCTATGCCTAATATTTGTCTAGTTTACTAGAATTTTTTTTTTACATTCTCCTATAGCCTTAGCATCACTACCCTCATTTTCTCAACCCCTCTTCACAAGGTGCATGAATAGTCATGTCTTCCTCTCCTTGATGTATTATATGAGATAACCATTTTAAATCTCCTTTTTCCCTCTTCCATGATGCACCTATATTTTATTAGTAGCTATAGTGTCACCCTATAATCCTTCCTTTCTCAATCATCTCCCCCCTAGGATATATATTTCTTATGTGTGGATTTGAAAATATTCCCATACATATCTATTAATGACTCCTTGAGGGTATCTTATTGTATACCTATCAACCTCATGAACATGGTTTTATTGAAGTGTCTTATCTATCTCTCTCCAAAATTCTAATATGTCCTTTATGTTCTACTATAGGTATCATCCTTATCCAACTCCCTTACCTACACTATAAATATTTTTTTAATAATTATACTTGACATTGGAATTTTCCATCTTTAGTTTCTTAGAAGCACTTTATATTGATTCAACAATATTAGAGTATACTCCTCTCTTATAGCTATATATTATGATTCCTCTTATGTATTCCCTTCACCTAGTGTCTTGAACCTTGTATTATTGATGCATCCAATTTTTATAGTTTTGTATGTTTTCCTATTATCAAATCCTTTGATTCCATTGCATGTATCATCATGTTTCTTGGTCTCTAACCATTTAACTACTCTAGTTGTGTTTTTAGGTGCACCATCTAAGCTAAGAGTTTAGTAACATTATTTTTCCTCTCATGTACCCATGACTTACCCTTGCGATATCTCCACTCCTAGAGATCACATCATTCATATATGACACTGTCACATAGACTTATCTCTATGAAATATTTATTCTGCATGTCTTTAAGATCCTTTTATGTAAACTCACACTCTGGATGATAACCAACACCCACAATACTATCTCCTCAAGATATTTTTCATTAAATAATGTGTTTCTAGAAATTCCATTGTTCTCTCACTATATTATTTTCACCCTCCTATAAAAACTCATTTATATTCATGATATTCAACTTGCTTGCTAAGACACCTTCTTCATGTCTTGTTCTCTCACCATCTATTCATGATGGAGAAAAAAAACCTATGAAACTTCTACCCAATAAGATATATGATAGAATATGTTGCCAATATTTTCTACCGAAGACCATAGATTTAAAAAATAGTCTACTATATTCCTATGCACCTTCTACCCAATTTACTTTATGGTGCACTTAATAGATAATTTGTACTTGACTATCACCTATCAATATTTTTAGTAGCATCACTTTTCAACTTCAACCTTCAACCATTATAATAGACTTGAATATTTCCTTATATGAAATGCTCTTCCACCTTTTTATGCCTCCTCTACATATTTATTGATTCTCTAGTTTTAAAATTGAGTAGTTATAATCATTACATTTTGGTCAACAAACTCACTTCGTAACTCCACCCTTTAATCACTAGACTAGGATTGAATACTATGTTATCTATAACCTCCTTCCATATTCGTATGCATTCAATATATTTTGTAACTTATCTTTATTTATGAGTTGATACTTATATATTTCACCTTCATTTATAACCTTAGGTCTCCCAATACTACAAATCCCTTATCATAATCCTAGATAGGAACCTCTATCATGAAGCCATAAACTCCCAAAGTTATAACCTAATATTTACTCTTATTTTATACAATTTGTACTAGGGGTACCAACTATGAGATGCTTAATGAAACAACTATAATCATTATTTAACAAATACAATAGAAAATTGACACAAAATATTCAAAATAAAATGTTTCATTTTTTAAATATGGAGGTTTTCTTATAGAACATAGTTGTGAGTTGAGACCTACATTAAAATTATCTCCTAGCTTGGTCTGTATATGTCCATACATAGGCGGCCTCTTATTTTTACACTTTTAAAGTATCCATGATGTCTTTATTTGGGGATAGAGCTCCCTCTCCTAGATACTCTCTCTCCATACCCTTCAAGAGAGAATATTTTTAAAAAGTTCCCATTTATTAGTTTCCTTTACAGTAATTATAGAGGAATACTTATCACCCTTATCCTTACCACCAATATTTTGAATCCACCTAAAATAACCATATTTTAATTAATTGGCCTAAGGCCTATACATTTAAAAGTGATCATCACTCCTTTTTGGGCCTAGGTGACACCTATCAATATCTAGTGATAGTGTTAATCAATAAGAGGTTGTGTTTCAAAAAAATAGTTAGAAATGATGTACAAATTTATATCTGTGTCACTCATTTTATTTATGGTTGATGTATCCTTTTAATTATCCCTTTTAGGTCAATATTTTTGTATGATATTTCAAAGATGCAAGATTCCTCATATTTATGAACTTCATTTTTTGCATGTATTTTCCTTTTATCCTCCTCATGATCCTTGTGTTCCACTCATAAACTGCGTGTAAATATATTTATCTTTTTACCTTGGCATAACCCCCCTTTGCATGCTCTTTCTTAGTGTCATGGCCTCAAGAATCTAGAAATTATCAATCAAGTATTAAATGGCTGCATGATGTCCAAGTCGATCTAGGACACTCTTGCATCACATAATTATTCATCCTAGAGAAACCTAACTAAGGAAATAAATATAGAAATGAGTCCATTAATATAATAATTTTATGATTGGAAAACCCTTCAAGGATAAATTAAATGCTAATAAATCTAGTTCTTCTCACACCTTACAATTTTTCTCAATAACCACTATGGGAAAGTATAAAATTATATAATAACTATCTAGTACTCTTCATTATTAGCCCAGTTGCTATAAACATAATCTATATGACCAAATGAAGTAGGAAATGAATCTGAAATGTTCTATTGCATGATCTCAATGTTCATGCATCTCCCTTCTAATTCTCTAAATATTTTTGAGATAATCACCAATGACATAGAATTCTAGATGAAATAATTAGCCAAAAAGGTCATGAAATGGAGAAAGAATATACTTTAAATACTATGCTTTATTTTCACTATGATGATCTCACCACTTGGAATAGAAATAAAATTATATTTTCACCATGGCTATTTCAAATTAACTTGGCTATTTCAAATTAACTAGGGAGAAACTATTTTTCCCACTTTCTATAGTCATTATTTTCCTTCTTCTAGACTTCATATGTTTCATAGATAGTTTCGAAATGAAGAGTTTTGTTTTTCAAAATTGTATATTTTTTCACAGATAAAAAATATGAAATCATATTCAAATTCACATACAACTAAAATACTACTTTTTCCCTACAACACAATTTAATTTGTAAATAAAAAATAATCACACAATTACAATATTTCTACCAAAGAGTGCTCAAAGATGTTTCATAGTATCTTGAACCTTCAATATCATATGTGAGTTTATATTCTATAATTGACCAAATTATTAAAGACCACATTTCAGCAATATGTCACACAAAAAAATTATTAAACGAAGACGTTAATGATTGTTAACATAACATTATTACATTTTGGTGAAAGTGACATCTTCATGGGCTAAATACTCTAGATTTATCTCTAAACTCAAATTCACACCCATTTTATAGTTTTAAATTCGATGAATGACACAATTACATAAATGAAAAATAATAACTTTGTATATCTATTTCTACTACTACTATTTATTTTGTGCATGCGAGTGAATTTGACTATGCAACTCTACTAACAGATAGGAATTAAAGAAAATTCTCTAATCACATATCATTTTTAAAAAAAATTTGTACCTCAATTCTCATCTTCTTTACTTTAGCATGTATAATTCATCTACTCTACATGTACACCAAAGTAGAGTAAAATTTAAAGGAGAATGTCAATGTTTCACCCTTTCTCCACTTATTTTTCATTTATTATTTTTATTTCATGCATATAATGTTGTAATGCTCAATTTATTATATTTTATACATGTGCTATCATAATATAGAAAAGCCATCATCCTTGAAGCTTCCTAGTTTAATAGGTATATACTCATCCGAAATAATGTATTTTCCTCCATCAAAGAATAAATTGTAGGTTTGATCATGTCCTTCTATAAGAACGCACATGTGATCTATCTCTCTTATTTCGAACATGTTTCCTATTTATTTTGAGTTTACCTTTTTGAGTAGTGTTAGTATTATCCATAAGCTTGCATTTCCAAATATTAAACTTTAGTACCTAGGCTATTATAATTAAGATAAGCTCTAGGAAAATAGTTATTCAAGAAAAAAAAATTAAATCATATTGCAGCATATCAATAACATTATTAACTAGTAGTATCTAAGTATTGAGTCAGTCATCAATATTGTACACCTAGGCACTCTATAATATATGTCTTCTAAGTCTTCAAATCTTATGAAATCAATAGTAGGGATTTGAATTGAAGTAAACTAAATTTCATATATTAACTCTCTTATAACGAACCCCTAAAGTGACTTATTAGCAGTACACTAGTTCCAAAAGTAGACATGTTTGCAAACATGTAGGATTAAGAAGTCTAATATAACAATGGATAAAATTGTGTCTCTGCATATATAACTTTAGGACCCTGGGATAGAATCATACATGATAACCTTTAAATTAAGACCAAAGGCCAAAGACAAATCTAGATAATATATTCTACTAAAAAGATCCAATTATAGATTCATAAATCTAACAATCAAACACATTACAGAATTACACAAGTACAGCTTGTACATTGAAAATTCCTATTCAACAAATGAAATAAAAGATCCCCACATTTCATTTACTTCATCATTTATCAATTTAGAAATGTAACATTTCATCCAACATTTCTTCCTTAACTTTAATAATCTTCGCAGCATATCTGCACTATTCACCAGAAAAGAGTAATAAATTTTGATTTTTCAGAATTCTATCTACAGGGAAACATAAAGTAAGAAAAATAACTGACACATAATATACAAGAATAAATTTGAGATGGTAAAGATTTTGTTACAAAAGGATCCTGAACCAGAAGCACCATGATTTCCAATTCCCCTTCTTTTAATTGAAGTATGGTCCTCCCAAAAGTGTCAGAATTCATGGTCCACCAATTTAGTTCGGGGAATTCATGGATTCCAGCTACAAGACTTGTCTTTGCCCTCAGACATCAGCTCATAATTACTCATGAAACACATCATTTAAACGAATAAATAATGATCATAACTTTGAAGGCGCTTCCTGTTGCTGAAATCCATGAATTGCCAAAATTCAATTGAACAAGAGGACTTACATGACCTTCCATAACACACAAGAGGGCATGGTAGTGCGCTGGCTAACACAGAGAGAAGAACCCTACCACTTTTTAAACGCTATATCTTGGGAAATTATGGATAATTTATCCCTCTATCGTACTACTTTTATACAGGCATTGGTGAGTGCTGGGTCAAAAATTGGGTTATCGGTGTCCACTAGTATTGTGTGGAGGTAATAACTTGGGTGGTTTCTGATTATGTCACTGCACAAGTCATCAAGTTTGACATTGCGGTACTCCAACGCTAACCTCAACTCTCCCACAAATGAAATGGCGCAAACATTGCAGTTAAGAAAGTTGCTGGATAACCAGGTTTGATTTGGTTCAGGTGTCTACAAATTCAACTACAATGAAAAAGTCTATTCCAAAGTAAGCTTAATCCATGAGAATAGTATTCTTGAAAAAAGGTTACCTTGCACAAACTTACAAGCATTTCATTTATTTGGGTTTCATTATTTTAAAAACTAAAATATAAATTTCAAAAGTATTTTCAACTAAACAATAATATATTTATAGTTTGTATTTTTATTTGTATTAATTTTATTTTAAATGGGTTTTTTTATTCTAATGGATTAGTGTCAAATGTTGTATTTCTATGTAAATGTTGGCATTTTATTCAAGTATTGATAGTACTTGATTTCACACATCTCAAGGATCAAGATTTGAATTGCATATCTTCCATCTCTTGTATTGGTCAAACAACACATGTGATTCTTAACCAATTTTGGAATCAAACATGTGATATCAACCACCAAAGCCCAAATAAAAATAATTATACATGGGTATGAGATGAGTAATTTCAACTAGACCTTACCCACCCACTTAAACATGACATTCAAAGTTGCATGCTAGCATGTTGTGTGAAAGAACAAAAGTTCTAGGTGATTTGATCATTTATGAATTATCAAGATGACACATCGAACCATCATTACAAGAACAATTGGAACATCAAAGCATCAATATTGTCATTCATAACAATAAATATAAGCACCACATTCAACTTCACATGCCTAAGAAATTGTTTGAAAAAATCAAAACAATGCAAGGTTTTAACTAAGGCAAAGGGTGGTATGCTCGTTTCCTTCCTCTCTTAGAATAAAAAATATTTTAGCGCTTATTAGAACCATTAAATAAATATTATTGTAGAAAAAGGGCAATTCTAAACAAATTGGACAATAAGTTTAGAATTCTAGGAAAAGGGTCAAAATTGTCGACACATAGAACTAAAGTATAGTCAAGAATTGTCAATTTTCTAGTTTCTCATGAATTTTCTAATGTATTCTGAAGCATGGGAAATAAAAAAAATTCATGCAAGGGTATGTGCAGGATCATCATGGAAAAAACACACCCTTAAGTGGCAATGAAAATTCAAAAAATTAGAGTTGGACAACTTGACATAAAAAAATGAATAAGTAATCTATATTATTTCAAAAATATGTAAAAATATAATTTGTGGAAAATTGAATGTAGTTTCTAAACTACTAGGTTAATTTTTGTTAAAAAAAAAAATCTATTTGGTGAAAATTTGAAATTTCAATGGAGTAGTATTAAAATTTTAGGGAGAAAATAAGAAGTGGGTGTTTGTCTGACTACCCTAACCATAATAAAATGATAATATTTTTTTATAAGATTTTAGATATAAGTAGAGGACTCATGTTGGATATGATGCATATTTTTTTGTAATTTTTTTTCAAATAAATAATTAGTTATGAATTTTTATTACAACTTTTAAAAAATATAAAAACTCGTATGTCTGACCACCTTAACTAGGACAAAACTTCATGAAATTATTATTATTATTTTAATCCAATAGCATGCCAAGCATAGAATGTGATGTAGGTTTTGGATTCAAAAAATGTGATACTGTTTGAAAGCTATATATGTTTTTCTATCAGACTATCAATCAAGACTTTAGTCGTAATTCTAATAAAAAATAAAAAATAATTATTTATTATATTCTAAGTAAAATATAATTTATATTGGTAGAAAGTTGAGAAGGTCCTTTACAAACCCTTTTTGTTTCATCAATTTTGGGTAAAGTAAAAGTTGTCCACCACATGGGCGAAGTTTGAAAAAGCAAGGTAAGTTGTTAAACACATTTTACGTGTTGAATTTTTAGGATTGGCAGGTCTAAACCAAATCCCGAGCCTAATACCAAGCCTAATCCCTAGGCATTAAATTTTGTGTCAGCATATCGGATATCCGATTTGAATTCGATATATGATATGTTTTAGATATGAGTTTATAAAAAAAATTATACAATCTTTAATATATGATTTAAAAATGCAATTAAGTTTATAATTTAATATATATAATATACAATAAAGTTTATAATTTAATATATATAATATACAATAAAGTTTATAATTTAATATATATAATATCCAATAAAGTTTATAATGTAATATATTTAATATACTATTTATGATAGTCTCTTACCGAATTAGGTATTTAATATATAATATATTATTAAATGTATAATATTTAAAGATTATTTCATTATTTTAAGTAATCTATAAATATTTAAATATATATATATATTTCCAATATATAAAATATTTAAATATTATCTCTTTCCCTCTCTCTCTCTCTCTCTCACACACACACACACACACACATACACACTCACTCTACCCTCTCCCTCTACCTCTAAACCTCTCCCTCTCTACCTCTCTCCCTCTCCCCCCTCTCTCTCTCCCTATCCCTCCTTCTCTCCCTCCCACTCTCCTTCCTTCTATTTTAACCCCTCTCCCACTCCCTC